>SRZU01000077.1:0-197655 GCA_013183765.1 Fusarium xylarioides
TAGTTATAGTTAGCTATATTACCTACTTTTTACTTACTAATATAAGCTAAAAATACTAATATTATAAATAATTTTAATTTCTTATTCCTTATAAGTTATAAGCTCTATAATTAATTAATTATCTAAGAAAATAATTAATCTAACTAAAGACTAATTAGTTAGTAACTAAATTCGCAACCCTAATTATAAGAAACTATAAATATTAGTTAATTAAAGCTAGTTTAATAAATTAGTAATAAATTAAATTAAGTTATAAAGTAAAGTAATATAATATAGAAAATATAAATTAAAAGTAAATATAACTTTATAATTAATATATTAATTATAAATTAAAATATTAATTTTTTAATTTAATGCTATAATTATTAAGTTATAAATTAATATAAAAACTTATTAATTTAAAGCTACTTAAAAAAAAAGTAAAGTATTTAATATTAAATTCTATTAAGTTATAATATAAAATATTTTTAAAATTTATATAATATTTTTAAAATATTATAAAAGAATTATTTTAAGAAAAATTTATAATAATTATTTAAAAACTTAAAATATCTTTATAGTAATATATAAGATATAGTTAATAAAGTCTTATATAATAAAATAATATAATATAATACTTATTTTTAATATATTATAATGTAAAGTATTATATACTATATTAAAAAATATAATAACTTTAAAATTAAATCTTAAAATTATATAATACTATTACCTTTAACTTTAAGATTTAATTAAATAAGTAGCTTTAATTTATAAGTATAAAAAAGATATTTTTTCTAGCTTTAATAAGCTAAATATCTTTTTTATTATTACTTTATTAAGGTAATTACTATTAAGGCTTTAACTTAAATAAACTATTTTAAAATAAGTTAAAAACTTTAAAATTTATTATAAAATATATTATTATATAATTAATATTAATAATAGCTAATCTAGTTATAATTATCTAGTTAAAGCAATTAATATTTATATATCTAGTAATTTAATAAAAATCTATAGCTTTAAGCTTAATATTATATTAATTCTTTAATCTTTTTTTAAATATTATAAAATTATAAGAAAATACTTACTATATATTAATAAATTATTAATAATATAATAAGTTAGTTTTATAATCTTTAGCTATTAAGTATAGCTACTTAATCTTAATAAAAATAAAGCTAAAAATAAAGCCTTTATTAACTATATTATAAATTAAATAAAAGTATTAAAAGACTTAATAAATTACTTAAAATAGAGTTAATACTTATTAAAGTAATAATAAGCCTTTATTAATAGTATTATATTAAGTAATAGTAATAATTTATATTAATTATAGTTTATAGAGTTAAAATATATAATTATAATAATTAATTTAATAGTATAAATATTATATTATAAGAATATAAAGAAGAAAAAGTAAAAGGGAAAAGAAAAAAGAAAAAGTAAATTAGAAAATAAAAGTTTTAGTATTAAGAAAAAAATTATAAATATTAGTAAATTAAAGCTAGCTTAGTAGGTTAGTAATAGATTAAATTAAATTATAAGGTAATATAATATAATATAAAAAATATAAATTAAAGGTAAATATAGCTAATTAATACTTAAAATAATAATTATTTAATATTTATTTAATAATAAACTTAATTTAATTTAATATATAATTTTTTAAATTTTTTAAATTATTTTATAAAAATCTTTTTATTAAAACTTTACTTTTTTAAGCTTTAATTAATATAATATTATTATAATTATTTAGCTTTATTATTAATTACTAATAATATTTCTATAAAAATTATAAAAAGCTTTTTTTTTTAAATTCTTTTTATTAAAACTAAAAATAGCTTTAAGAAAAGATTAAGTAAAAGAGTATAATAAGAAATATAATAAGAAAACTATTAAATTAAACTAAGCAAAAGCATCTACCCTACCTAGAATAACAGCCTGTTAGTATTAAGGTCTTGCTTACTATAGAACTAAGTAGACCAAGAAAACTCAACAAGTACAGGATTATGATCTGATAAAATATTTCCATCTGGCTGAACAAAGACCTTAGGAACATAATTAAAACTCTTTGCGGTAAGCTTCACAGAGCTTCCCGAGCGATAGCTATGATCTCATTAGCATATTACAAGCAAGACATTGAACCTAACTGAGGATTGTAACTTACAAAACCTTATCAACAATCTCACATGTGTTATCAGCGGCAGGGACCTTGCATGGGTTTGCAGTGGCCCCGGCCGTGGGAAACTTTCCCCCCTGAATGAGCTGGACCCAGGAGTCGCTGAAGCCAGCATCGGTCAGTTTGTTGATGCTTCGACCTGCATTGGTCCATCTGTCGTTGGTATCACCAGCCACGATGACGGCTCTTCCCTGGGAGTTTGCGTTGATGTAGGCCAGGATCCGATCGATACCCGCAGAACGAGCATCGACGTCACCTTGATCCGAGCTAAGTGGTAGATGGTTAGTTGTAGTTCAATATGCATCAATCGCCTTACATACCCAGCATCAGCATGAAGGTTGTAAAGATCAACTTCAACGCTCTGAATCTTCATGCGCATGAAGCTGAAACCCTTAGGGGTCAAACAATCACCAGAGTTCAGGTTGCACTTGTTCCACTTCTTGCGGACAAGACCAGTCCAGTCATAGTTGGCGACAGTGTTGAGACCATCGCCAAACGGAACGCCTCCAGAGGTAGAAGTACGGTAAGGGTGGTTGTCAGTCGCATAGATGTAGGCATGATAGTTGAAGTCCTCCTGCATATGAACAATATCATACTTTTGGGTGGCAAGGACGGTACCAATGAGGTTGGCGTTGGTTCCCTTATCACCAGGAACCTCGTTGTTGTTGATGATAGCAGGAAGTCCAGCGACGTTGTAGGTAAGGAAGTTGAAGTTTCCAGTAGTCTGTCCCACTGAGAGACCACAAAGAGCGAGGGCGGCAGCAAGGAGCCGGTTGGACATGGTGCGGATTGACATATTTTCTTGGCTTGTAGGTGATCAAGACTGAAGCTATGATGATTTCTCTTGTATTCACCGTCTATTTATGGGGAGAGCGACATGAAGAGAAGAACAGCAAGTCCAAGCTTCATGAGGCGATCTGTCATGTTGCATCGTGATCAGCATAATACCTTCCCGTCGGGGGTCCAAAGCCGGACCTCGTGAAGTGATATCGCGGCTTCAAACTACGGAAGTGATTGTTGTCCGAAAAGCAGCTTCTTCTTTCCAACTTCATAAACCGCGGTATATAGAGACTATCACATTTACGCACTTCGTCAGTGAGGCACGTAGATTGATTCTTTTGTTTTACTGGTCTACTACAGCTCTTGAAGCATTTCCGAAACTGGCAATTGGCCCGTCTTTACCGAGGTTTTGACTTTTCCACCAATGCATCGATGGATACCAAGCTTCTTAGCATTATGCGAACGAATAAGTTATTCCCCAGAGAACACGTGCCGTACTATCCCCTGCTAGGGCCGTTCGCTATCGCGGCACAGTTGATAGATCTCAACTGACATCGAAGCGGAAGGGCGGAAATAGAGAGTCTGGATGACATTCAGTCTATACAGAATTGGAGTTTAATTTCCGGGTGGAGCAAGGGCTGTCGTAGTTCTATATATTTCTCCTCATTGATGGACGTTGAACTCCCTCTTTGCTTGTTTATCTGTGCACTCGTTCCCAAGGACTTTGATCTGTCAATAGAGGCAATATGAGAGGCCCACTTGTTGCTATCGCCCTGCTGGGCTCAACATGCTCCGCACGCAGCGCAGGAGTCGGTACCTCCCTTGATCCCGTTCAAGCTGTTCTATTGCCCGATGGCACTTCGGCAAAGAACCCTCTGGCCCATGTTGGAGCCAACGGCCCATGGCACATTGGTAGGTGGCATCAAACCGGAGTTGAGTCTTTTGTCTAACAGATTCAGGCGAGCAGTTGACCGGAATATCCTCAGCGGTCCCTGAAGGATGCCAGGTCGACCAAGCTGCCTACATGTCACGCCACGGATCCCGCTATCCTGACCAGGGCGCTCACAATGGATGGCTCGAGATGGCTCGCCGTGTAAGAGATGATTAATAGTTTTGATCACGGAAAAGTCTGACCAACAATTTAGTTCCGAGAGTCCAAGTACACCGCAACGGGACCGCTGTCTTTTATTCACACTTGGGAGAGCCCTCTCACCAACCCTGAGATCCAGATCGCTCAGCTAAGCAAGACTGGATACAAGGAACTGTTCGATATGGGTTACACCATCAGAACTCGGTAAGAGCTCTGCATTGTCAGCTTTTGGGAACTTGTCTGACTCAAAAAGATACCCTGATCTGTACCAAGACGGCGAGGACTTCATTGTGTGGGCCAATAACTACACAAGAGTTCTACAGACCGCACAGCTCTTCCTTCGCGGGTTTCTGGGAACCAACTCTTCCCTGGGAACAGTTGTTTCCGTGACCGGCAAAGGCGTCCCATCTCACCTGGGCGACACCCTCGCTCCGTCTGATATGTGCCCTACCTTCGTCGATGACAGCAGCAAGCAGCAGGATGAATGGCGTCAGAGATGGCTTCCAGGCTTCAAGAAGCGCTTGTCCAAATACATCAAGGGCGACCTTCAGCTTGACGACTCGACATGGAATGACTTCCCCTACATCTGTGGTTTTGAGTCGCAAATCACAGGCAAGCTCTCGCCATTTTGCGACACCTTCACTCAGAAGGAGCTGGAAGCATATGAGTATCAGCAAGATCTCAGATACTACTACGGTGTTGGGCCCGCCACCAAGGTTGCTTCAAAGATGATGGTGCCTTTCCTTGAGTCTCTAATGGAGCGTTTCGTGGCTGGCCCTGATACCACGGGTAAGAACTTTGATGGAAAGCCTTTCAAGCTCCCCAAGATCCTTATGAGCTTCTTGAATGACGGACAGCTGAACGAGTTGGCTGTTGCTACTGGGGTTTTTGACAAGCAAGCTCCTCTTCCTCTGGATCGTATTCCCAAGGACCGTATCTGGCGCAGTTCCAACATCTCTCCCATGAGAGGTACTATCGCCTTTGAGCGCCTCAGCTGCGGCTCCAACAAGGCTTACGGCTCGAAGAAGTTCGTTCGTATCTTGATCAACGATGTCGCTTACCCAGTGCCGTCTTGCCAGGATGGACCTGGAAAGTCATGCTCTCTGTCCAAGTACTCCAAATTTACCAAGGACAGACTCAGGAAGAACGGCAACTTTGCCAAGCTCTGCAATGCCACTGACCCTGCCACCCCAAGCAAGGTTCTCGGAGCCAGTTTCTTCACGAACTTGGCGCAGTCGCACTTGCAGGCTGTTAAGCCCTAATTCATGCATGATATGAGGGATTGTCGAGCTTGCAGATAGGATCGTGAAGCAATCACAATTAGGAGGCGGAGCTTTTAATAAGATTTTAATTGAACTTTCTTCACTTGGTCTTGGAACCACTATCATTTGTCACAGCTCGATCTGTAACCGAAGTACAAGCTCAAGGGAGGTCAACGGGCGTGACAGCAGCACTGCTCGAGCTGCGCATATGGCCCGAAACCCGGAAGTGGATCAGTCCAGACAACTTACCAGATTCCAACTTGATCTATATTCCAAGGAATTCATCGCTCTGGGATGTAAAAACCCCTATTTGCGGTCCAATACAGCCTTGGCCTCCCGGAGCTCATCCTCATTGGGCATGTTAACGACCATGAGATACAAAACGTCCTATACAAGTTAACTATCACGTTTGGAGTCTTTTGGGAAGCGCCAGATATTGTTACCTTATTGAAAAGAAATTTCCTTGCTGCCTTGACCGGCTTGTAAGGCAGCGGCAAACCGGGCTGTCTATCACTTGGTGCTCCACTGGTTTGTCCTTGGTTCTGGCCCTCTGGTGCTTGGCCCCCAAGGCCCCGGCGAAGCTTCGTTGGGTCGACATATCCGCCAGTGAGTAATGAAATCAAGGAGCCATTGTTGGAAGGATGGCTCGGATCGGCATATCGTGAAGAGAACTTTGGAGCGTCTTGCTGGTTGGCCAAGAGGTTATCGGGTCTATTGAGCGCCTGTAGTCGAGTTTAGTCCAGATTCTTATCAGCTATCAACTTCAATGACTTACGAACTGAGCCTGGGCCCTCTTGTCGTAGTACTCCTGGATGTATGTTCTCTTCTCACCCAGGCTTTGCTTCAGACCCTTCGATTCCTCACTATCAGCCTCAGCAAGGACATCGAGGGTCGGAAAGATGAGAGGGGCAGCCTCGGGGAGAGCGAAATCACCGTAGGTCTTTCCGCTAGAGGTTTTAAACTTGTTAGTAAATCCAGAGTCATACGATCCAATCGAAGAGGCGACTGTTGATGTCAAGTCAACAACCTCGTGAGACCTCCCGGAATCGGGTCGCCAGGTCATGATCAGGCAGCATAAGCCCTTTGGATAAAAGTATTGCTCGTTCATCCGGGAAATGAACTTGTTTGACCTATGGCGCTTTGTAAGTTTCTGCTCCGGACGGCGCGATGCTTTGCCAGAGAATGCTACCTTTGTCTGCCTTGGACATCCTTCGCAACCTCAATTGTCTTGTACACGGCTGCACTGATGGCGATGCTTGGCGCAATCGGTACGAAGAAACCGCCCAACTCTGCAAAGTTGATGACCTCGATCCAAGGCGAGGCTCGAGTAGACTGATCGAATTTATCTAGAAAGTCTAGCCATGCCGCCTGGTCAATGCCTACAGTCTCAAGCATCGGGGCATATCCCCGAACAAAGCCACGGGTTCGATCTTTTGGTCTCCGCTGCGCGAGAATGACCGGTAATTCCAATTGAGCATTGGTTCGGCCAGATGGAGAGCCATGCACTCTCAAGAAACTAGCCACAAGATCCTTGTCAACGTGAGTTTGTTGAGCGGTGTCGGCACCGCCTTGGGGACTTGAGAGTAGCTCGGATTGTGTTTCGTCGAGCTCCCATTGTCGTTCAGTCGAGTCCTCATGCTGGTTTGGCTGAGGCTCATAGTTCGGCGGCGGCTCGCTTCCAACAGCATTGCCGCTTGATTGAGGCTGCTGGCTTGACTCTGAGGATGCGGGAGTTTTCTCCGCTGTTCTCTTTTCTTTGTAAGAGCTGACGCTCTCCGACACGAGCCCAATACCACCTGCTACGCCACGGACCGCTGACCCTATCAAACCCCCGCCTCGACCACCGCGCTGGAATAATCCACCTCGACCGCGTCCGCTGTTTGACATGATGAGGATGAAGTGAATTTTGGAGTTGACAATCTAAATTTTGAGGGGAACGAAGTCGGTTTTCACTGCCGCGTCAAGTGCTTATTAGTGGAAGCCACCATTAGCCCTGAAAGACGGGTATACGGCACCGTGATGTCTTTGAATGGCCCGATAATGAGACCTGTAGCGGGGTCCCTGGTTTATTTTGGGCTAAAGGACAGGCTTATCAGACAAGGTTAATCTCTAGCGTCTCATGCATGCCACTGCAACAGCCTTCAACAAGCAGCAGGCCTGATTTAGTGCTGACAATACGAAAACAAACGAGAAATGGATCGGCAAAGGCTAGGCACATTGTATTCGAAGGATCGGGATACTTAGCAAGAGCTATGATGATGTACAACAGCGACGCAGCATCACTGGCCCTTGGGACACCTTGCACTGTTGGCAATACTTGGACAAAAGAATCTAATATCTAGGCTTCACCCTGACCGACAATCGCGATATCCAATTCTTAACTGCAGGCGTGAACCCTTCATAATATGGCATGATATCATCATCAGATATGCCGGCCTCTGGTGTGATGCTCATCTCGTACCTTCGGAAAAGGCTCGCAATAACAAGCCGGGTCTCGATCCATGCCAACTCGATTCCTGGACAAACTCGTGTTCCTTTGCTGAAAGTCACTAGGTATCTGTCAAGGTCCGCTCCTCCACTGAGCCATCTTTCGGGTTTGAAAACAGCAGCATCAGACCCCCAGATTGCCTTGTCTGAGAGAACATCCGGAATAGACATGCTGATAATTGTGCCCGGGGGTATTTCCCAATCGCCATATTGTTCAATGCCGTTAGGGTTGACGCGACTCAGCCGGCAGAGCGCACCAGGCGAGAGACGAAACGTTTCCTTGACTACGGCAGTAAGGTATGGTAGGCCCTCCAAGGTTGTGATCTCGGGGGATTCAGTGGGGTCTTTCCAGACCTCTTTGAGTTCCTGGTAAAGGCGCTGCTCAACTTCTGGATTCTGAAGTAATTGGTATGCCGCCATGGTCAGTACAAATCCAACCGTGTCCCATCCTCCACTCCAGATAGCCACTGCTTGCTGAGTGAGAGGGCCCTTTTCTTTCTCCTCTTGAGGCAATGAGCTGTCTAGAAAGTCATCAAACACAGTATGTTGGGAGATGCTTTCAATATTGTGATTCGAGTGGTTGTGTTGAGCCACGACTTTTTGCACCAACTTCTGAGCGAGCTATCATAACGTCAGTTTGTGTATCCTTTAGAATGCAACGATATGTACCAAGAAATAATCAAGAAATGCAGAACCTGGGTCGTTGAACCCCAGAGCCCTTAAGATCAATTGACGAAAGAGAGATAGAAAAAGAGGTATCTCTTTAGGTATGAATCGACCCAGATGTGAGAACCCGAACAATCTGTCCATCCTCTTATCGTATAGGTTCTTAGTGGTCTGCACATGCTGCAGAAACCCATATTCCTGGCCGAAAAGATACTTGGTTATGATTTCTGCTGGAACGGCGCGAAATAAGAAGCTTGGGCCATTTTAGCTATTATTTTGTGCAGGTCAGGATAAACATACGCCAGATCAACAGAGCCTCCATCCTTGCTGTTATCCTCAACCCAAGTGCATCCTTTTTGGATCTCGTCGTTGATTTGGTCCTGTATCTTGGAAAGCTTTGTTCGAGAAAACGCATTTCCAAACGCAGCTCGTTTCTTGACGTAGGTCTTGTAATCTTCGACTCCGAATAGGGCGTGGTTGATCCCAAACTCTTTAGCTGTCATGGCCTCCTTGTTCAAAGGGCGAAATCCGAAGATGGTATCGAAGTACTCGGAGTCTTCGATATGAACTTCATTTGGTCCAATACGA
This sequence comes from Fusarium xylarioides, assembly GCA_013183765.1. Classification (NCBI taxonomy): domain Eukaryota; kingdom Fungi; phylum Ascomycota; class Sordariomycetes; order Hypocreales; family Nectriaceae; genus Fusarium; species Fusarium xylarioides. The sequence continues at coordinate 9,035 of SRZU01000077.1, forward strand.
ATAATAGGCCCTATATGCTTGTCAGAAAATGTCTGGCGAATGAAACAATGCCATACCATAGCGCCTGTGAAGATCAGGTAGCTTTGCCCACAAGCGACCATGTTGGTACGAGTCCCAGTAGAATTCATACAGTCGCGACGCCGCGCAGATCCTTGGGCCCGGGAATTTGGATAGCGGATGGAAAAACAGTCGCTGCAAGTATGTAATTAGCTTGAAAGAAACGAAGAAGATGACCACGTATTGGAACAGCTTCGTCCTGTCAATTGATGAGCTAATAACAGATATGCGAAACATCGTCGATCAAGCAGCAGTACCTCTGCCGAACTGCAGGAATTCACTGTAATCCAGAAATGGATGGCTCGAATATTTATCTTCACACTTTATACAGGTACCCAAAAGAGACTACAGCTTATAGCTCGAACCGCTCCCCGAGTGCGAGCAACTCAGTCCGAGCCCCAAACCAACCACGAACTTAGAAAAGATAAGCCAGGCCCTATCATGCTTGAGACTGCGATGCATCTGACTCAGCTTACGCCCCTCTTTTGCGGGCAAAAATGTGCTGGCAAAGAAACAGGGAATGATTTACAGGCTTTTTGAACTAAACGGGCGTCTTTCAATAGGGCTGTGATGCTATTACACTGATCCTACGAAGGAGTCTTACTCAACAGATGCCACAAAGGAAGCGGGGTTGATAGTAGCTTTCTTATTGCCGCCCGCAACGATTCCTTCGTGTCGTATCGTTCGCGTAGGCCGCTCAAAGCCTTTAATGAGACTAGCAGCGATTCTGGATGGTAATTTCTGATACATCACTCAAATGCAGGTTTATTTGAGTCAGGTATGTGTCCTTGAGTTCTTGAATAACAGGATAAGCTCATGTCACCTGTTGGCTCCAATCAGGTGAAGCCTCACTTGACAAGAGTATAGAGCCGATGTACACCGTAGAGAGAGTCCCAGATGAGTGCAAGCATATCCCTCCCTGCTGACAGAACAAGAAGTCTCGATTGAAGATGATCCAACCAGAGCTATGCCATATCTCAGAGCGACTTGCGAAGCCCCTCATGCTTTACTACCCACCCGTCGTCTTCAGGAAACCCAGGCGTATCGCCCTTCGATCCATCCCATCCTTTAGCCATGTAGGCCACTGTGGACAGTGTCAGTGAGCGCCAAACTGTTCCTCGAGAATCATGCAAACTTACTAGCTAAGAGGAACCCGGCGTTGCCAGGCATAAATGGGGGTGGCGTGTTTCCGTCACCACCACGAATGGCAAATCCTACAGCGAGATGACTCAGTCTCACCCTACCCATTTCCATGAAACGCACGACCTTACTTACCTGCGTCATCAAACTTCCAATAATCGTATGCTGTCAAGTGATATATCGCGCGCTCAGGATTCCCAATACGAGCCGAGTTGATTGCCAGTACAGGCCGCCCCCATCCCCGGATGTTTTGGTCAGTCCATACGTCCCAGACCTTATCCGCCGTTCGTCGAGCAACCTCCTTGTCCACTGTAGGCGTGTCAGGTAGAATACCTTGTAGCATGATTAAACTTCTCGGGTCTCGGTTGAGTGCCGGATCATCCCACCAGCTTGAATTAAGACCCTCGTAGACTGCGTACAGTCCGCCGATCTGAGGAGGCTTCGCCATGTTCTTTGCGACAGTCAGCCAGTGCTCAGGTACAGGTAAGCCGAGTTTCTTCTTCCACTCGCAGGCGACGTCAAGGCCGTATCTCCAGTATGCAACTTCGTAAGCAAGATCGAGTGTGTTCTCCGGCGGCGTGTTTTCAGTGACACCGATTGCACTACCATGTTATCAGAACGGCATCCATTCCCTTGCTCAGGTTGCTAGTTACTTACGGTGGACCCAGGTCATATCTACCAGACGACTGGTTGAACCATGCATAGGATGCCATATAATCCGCAGTCGCCTCCAAGATCGGATCCCAGCGCTTCAACGTCTTCTTCGTCGGCTTACTCTTGAAAGCAAGCATGGCCATATACATTGGATGCGGCTGCTGCCACATTAGATATGCGTTGATCCCGCCGGGCGAACTTCGACCGGTAATGGTTTCGGTCATCTTTGGCCAACGCGCTCCCTCCCATCCCATCTTCTTCGCTCTAGTCAGTGACGTAGACAGAAGCTTCTCATATATCGTAGGAAATATGTTGTGAAAGTATCGATCTCGGCCCCATGAGATCCAGTGAGCGCTGTGCCATACGACCATCTCCATGTGGAACTTGCCTACCTTGGTCAGTAATTTACTATGGAAATAAGTCAACTGCACCTACCATACCAACCGTTGTTCATCAAGCCGCTCTCCTGAGGAGGCTCACCATCGGCAGCACTGTTCACTCTGACATGGTACTGGGAGGTAACGATTCGACGTTGAAGCTCAGTAGCATTGGGGTTTGTGGACTCGGTCAGATCCACGAAGCCCCCTTGACTCCAGTAGTCTTGCCATCCGGCTCTGCTGCGTCTATCAATAGTAGATGGCAGGTCGGGTACTCTCTTGTCTGGAGAGAAGTGCGCCACGAGAGAAATGGTCTTTCCGTGCCTCGATGAAAGGACATATCGATGAGCTGTGGGCTTGGTAGAGCCCTGCAGGTCGAGACGCTTCAATTCCAGTGGAACCTTTTTTGGCCAACGAAGGTTCACGTAGTACTTAGTACCCATGTCATGATAGATGTGCGCTGTATCACCTTTGAGGCTGGCTGAAAGCTTTGTGGAATGATTGGTTGGGAAGTCATAGACACCAACAAAAACTTCGTTCTTGTACTTTGCTGTGTGGATTGGAGGGTATGGAAAGTCGAGCTCGACATTGAGCTTTCCCGATTCGATCAATCGTGAGTCAATGGTGAAAACAACTGCGTCTGAATCAAAGTCTCCTTGCGTGACAACCTTGACCTTAACACCATCGATCGTAAAAGTTGATGTGATGGCTCCGTGCCAGAGGTCTAGCTCCTGGTGGGTATCAGATATGCTGCTTGATGACAGTGTATCGCCGTTGAATCGCAGTCCAATGCGTCCAAGATTGACACGGTTTGGATTTCCAATGAGCCATTGAGAAACATCAGGAAGAGTTGGGTCAGGCAGATCATAGGAAACGTTTCTACCATGCGTCTGTTTCTGTATGCCGTTATATGCGTCTACTGGGCTGCTAGTGGTTAGTTTCCGAATCTGTTCGCGTTCAAAGTGGGCTCAACTTACTCCCCAGCGGGTTCAGTGTCATTATGCCATGCCCAGCGTGACATTGTGTTGAAAGGGAGATATGTTTGCATTCCAGTCGTATCAACACTGAATGCAAAGTTACCGTTGCCAACTTGCAGAGGCGTCGTTTCATTAGCGATCAGCCCTTTGCGGATAATGTTGTTTCCCGTCACGATTCGTTTTCTTTGAAGTCAGTGGGATTCAAACATTCCTCAGAGATGACGTTACCTGTCAATAACCGCCAACGTGAAGATCGGCATCAAGAGCCAACATAATAATTTTGAGGTTAACATGATGGCTAGCTACTCTTATGGAGAAGGAATATTACGTGCAGGATCGCACTTTGATTCCATCTCCTTGGAATAAGTTTGCTCTTACTAAATGACAGCAGGTGTCGTCTCGCTAACAGCAGGAGTTGTATTACCAACAGCGGGGTCTCTTATTTAAACAGCGGGGTTTCTTATGAACAGCAGGGAACTCTACCATATGATGCCCCCAAAGTCCGGGGTAGAAGTGACCGATTCTACTCATCGGGCTTTATTACCCCGAGCGCTTCCAGCCCGTTTGGTGGGTAACACGACGATCTTTCACCCGGAAATATGGTAAAACACATCTGAAATAAACAAAAGACTGTTCTGAGAAATTGTAACTCTCCTTGTTCTTTAACAGAAATGTCGCAAATCCCGATGCAAATACCTCCTTTATCTTCACAAAAGAGCCTGCCCTCAATTCCCCTTCCCTCATCCTCCAAGATACACCTCTGCTCTATTCTCCGATTCATCAAGATCCGACACAGCGTCAAAGACTTGAGTAGGTGGCCAGCCCAACCAAGGCTCAACAAGGTCAGAAGAAAAGATTCCAGAACAAAATAGAAAGGCAAATTTACGTGAATTCGGATTCCCCCATATCTTACCGCGGCACAGCAATGACGTCTAACATGGGTGGCCATGCGGGACATCACGCTAGTCGTGAACAAGACATGTGAGGAATACATGACCCCCAACTCTCCAATGCATCCTGCAATCTTTCACCACTCAACATGGGAGTATGGGTCATCTCAGGGATGGCGCGTAGTTGAAGGCGCCATGGCCCTTTCTACGAAGTCGCTACAAGACTGAAACATCAATCATGTTTCAGAACTTCTACTTTAATATAATATATAGAATGATTTTCTTTCATTGCCGACAACGGCGTTGATTACCACCTACTCGTCCTCGTCCAGGCCTCAGCAGGTCCACATCAAGCCACATTCACCCGCCAGCCACCTGTTGATAAACAAGGAAAACTCCCAGGCTCTAAGTTTTACCCTTCACTAAAAGTAGTCTTACGATCATGACTTCTCGTCCTTACTCAACAAACCCGCCCTCACTTCTAACTGCCAAGATGCCCGTCACCGACGTGCCACAGCTACTTCTACCCAGCCAGAGGTCAACACAGACTCATTCCCAAAGCACGACTTGGTCACCGTTGGAGAGATTAGTAACTCGATTAACCAGACACCAGAGCCCAGCCCTCAAATCGATTCTGCAAAACCCCGAGAATTTGCACCACCGAAACCGACTACAACTGCAGTCTTGCATAGTTATCTCGCCGGTGAAGCTCTTCTGTTCGTTACGTCCGAGCACCTGTCCCCAAAAGACGAGGCCTGCAAGGCGCTTCAGGAAATGGACCCATGTCTTCTTCGCCTCCAAGCTCTTGATCGCCTAACATCTGAGGAACCGGATGGAGGAACAGTATATGGAGCCTTGGCCTCAACAAAAGGGTAAGCTACAACGCTATGTGAATACCTGGCTCAGTGCGTGGTTGGCCACGAATCCGACAGATGAACCTGTCAGAACGGCCAAGGCCCTCAAGCGGGAGTCGGCTAATACTTTCCAGGCGCGCTTTCATAATCACTGCGCCTTCTCTCACGGGGAATAGAAGAAATCAACAAAGCACACGTAACTTGTTACAGGAGAGGCAAAAAATAAGTGCTGCAACTTTCGAGTCTACCAATAAATCATACATCTCCTCTTCCACATGTTTCTTCCGCCTTCCGAGCACACCCCCCACAAGCTTAATCGCATTTTAACCCCCCTCAGCATATGCCCAGCGCGCAAGCTTCGTAATCTCGGCCTGCGTCTATTTCGTTTTGAATCTCTCTTTCAGAACCGTGGCAGGACTTTGTCCGGCGTTGGGTCCTTCAGCAGGACTTTTATGCTTGTTGAAGATATTTTCGGAGAGGCCTGATACCGTTGGTAGATTGACTTTCTGCTGCATTTCTCGTTTCCTTGAGAGCCAGGGGGGGTATACTTTAGTCTCCGGATCCCAAGGTGTTTGCGGGCGATAGTTGATTGTATCTGGTTCCATGTGTTTCCCCAATACTTGTTCACAGCAAGCGTTTATCACAAGACCGTGCATATGACTATAGATGTCCAATCAGACACAAGCGTATCAGCGACAACTAACATAACACAAGAACAAAGAAATATAACCCAGACGCCAAACGTTTTTCTTTCGTCTAACTTCCTTCATTCAGCTCACGCATCTCCCCTGCTTATGGCACCAAGATCAAGACAAGCCATGGCCTCCTCTGAACGACCTGTGCGACGAAACTCATGATTCCAAACCCACCTCCTGGCTGATACCAATATTGATCTCCAGCCAGAAATGGCAGTCGATCATGTCCATGAGTCTAAGTCTGAACCTGAGCCTAATGTTCAACCTAAAGACCAAGGCGTAAAGCCGCGGCCAAACAGCCCCCTCTCACGGTGTATCGACAATTCTGGTGCACACGCCATCCACCCTGCTGCCGCCCTTGCAGCACCAGATACTCCCGGAGCTATCGTTTTGCAGTACCACGGTAGGGTGGACCTGGCCCAGTGCCCTCATCTCGGCCAACTTCACCTCACCAATTCTCACCACCGACCTGGAAAGTCCTAAAGCGGACTGCAATTCTACTTCTGATCGTGTTGCTGCTATTCCTCTCGACACTGTGGCTTTTGTCCCCACCTCCTATCAACCCTGAGGTCGAGACTATTTCCATTCATGAAATGTCAATTAGGTTCGCTAGACGTGCATTTTATATTCCGGTGTCTCTAGTGTTCACCAATGATCCACGCAATAATGCCACCTTCGGGTCAGTCGACTTGTACGACCCAGGTTTCGGCCCAGCAAAAAGGGCTGCGCTAGGTCTTGTCAGTGGCCTTGCCCAGATCATATCAGCGCATGCGATGAATAAAATCTGGTGGATGGTCTGCGAGGGCACGTGGAATACCAAGATAGGCGTCAATAATCTAGTAAATCTGACCGAGACAGACGTTGAGAACCTCTCATCAAGAGAATCTCCAAGCACCAGAACAGCACGGAGCATTGCTGGACTTGGATTAGGGACGGTGGCTAAAGGACGTGCAACTAAGCATGGACTGGACAGCTATGTGCCTTGAAACCATGGACTTTCCACCTAGTGATGATGATTGGTTCGTTCACCAGCGCATTGTCTTTGACATGGACACAGATTCAGAACCTGATTTACCACCACAAACACCCCAAGAGTCTAATTCTACAAGAATGCGTCCTATCCTAAAGTATCTCAGCCAAGCAGTCCAAGAAAGTATGCGGTTTCGTAATTTCTCGTCTGCTTCAGAAGTTAAAGGATAAATATACCTCAGTTATTACAGATTCTGCAGAGGCAGAGGCTTCCCAACAGAGAGCACAATGTTGGTGCATCAACATCAAAACAATGACAAGATGGGAAATCAATTAGCCGGTAAAAGTAGAGAATGATATTTTCACCAAGTGCACTTGTAGAGTGCCATAAATAGGTCATGCCCAGGAAATATCGTGTGTCCAACTTTACATTTTCCTCACAATTTTCAAATCATGTTCCAAGCTTCACGTGTAACCCATCCTCAATCAGTAAGTTCTACAATTCTACCAACCTTACGCTGGGCTACACCTTCCCAGTGATGATAGCTGCTGCCTGCTCTGAAAGAGCATAGAGGGGGGCTTGAAGATGTGCGCTCAATGGCACAGGGAAGACTGATGCGTCAACGACCCGAAGCCCTTCGACGCCTGTAACGCGAAACTCCGTGTCAACCACTTTCCCCATGGAGCAAGTACCTGAAGGATGCCACGAGGTGCCACCAGTCATAGCTATCCTCTGATCCAACTTATCATCACTATCATCCAGTGCAAGAGCCTCCACGGGAAGTCCTTGTGGAATAGACTCTCCAATAATCTGATCACTGAATTTTGACTCCAGCATGAATCTCGTCAACTGGCGTAATCCTTTCGGAAGACATGCTTGTCAACCTCGGTGGAGAGATAATTGAGATTCACTGCCTGCATTTAGTGATACGAACATGCAAAACATCACAAGATCGAAAAGGATCACTCACCCTTTGGATGATCACCAGGCTTCCCAGACTTCAATGATACAGAGCCCGTCGAGGTCGGTAGAAAGCTCACCAACGCACTAGTAATATGCTCTGCATCCATGGGGACGCCAGGAAACGGAAGCTTAGCAAACATGATAATGTTCTCGACAAATGTTCTATCGTTCGCAAGAAGAACATGCTCAGATTCACGCGGTTTTGTCCCTTCGTCTCTTTCAATGGCTTTAGCGAGGCCTTCTCTTGGAATGCCGGTATTGACGATCCAGTCAAATGGAACACCTTGCGAGTATTGGGGTTGTTGAAACAGAGTGTTGGCGGACCCAATAGTATGCCCAGAAGAGGGATCACGTAGCCGCCAGTGCTGGAAGAATATCATATGGTCGGATAAGTTCTTGCCAACCTCTGGAAGATCGACGAGTGGCTCAATGCCAAACTCTTGGAGATGGGTTTTCGGGCCGATACCAGAGAGCTGCAGGAGCTGAGGAGAGCGGAATGCACCAGCGGAGATTATGATGTTATGGCCATTGACAACGCTACCGTCTTCCAGCTCAACACCAGTGGCTTTGAGATTCCCATCGATTCTCTGGATGACGACACGGTTCGCCAAAGTCTCGAGACGAACTTGGACTCCATCCAATGAATACTGACTGGCAGACCACTCGCGTTTACCATCAGATCTTGCTTCACAGATGTAAGCGCGTCCAAGGTTGTTCCCGCTGTTCTGATCGCCCTCCGGCAGGGTTGAAACGCCAAGCTCTTCCCACCCAGCAGCGGCTTTCTCAGCAAGGGGGAACACGCGATTGGATGCCTTGGCGCAAGTGACACGGATAGGCCCATCTCTACCGTGCTGTTCCGGGTTCTTATCGTCGAACCAGAGCTCGGATTTCTTGAACCATGGTAGCTGGCCCTTGTAGCTGTAGCGGTCATCACCAACGAGGGCTGCCCACTCGTCGTAGTCTGCCGCAGCGCCACGAGTCCAGCCACCTACACAACACAACCGTTACTCAACGACTTCACATACCATTCAGAAATTATTTACTAACCTGAGTTAATAGCTGAGCTGCCGCCCAGACCCTTTCCCGCGTTGAGAGTGATCCGTCGCCTCATAAGTGCTTCAACGGGCTCTGACTGATACTGCCAGTCCAATTCGCCGCCCAGGTTCAAAACCTGCATATTTTGCACGTCCGAGCGGTCACGCGTGTCTTTTCCGGCTTCGATGAGAAGGATCTTGGCTGCATCATCGTACTCTCGAAAGCGGCTGGAAAGAACGCAGCCTGCAAGGCCACCTCCAACAACAATGTAGTCGTAAGTTGGTGAAGCCATTGTGACTTGAGCGACGTTTCAAGAATTGGGTTCGTACTAGGAATAGCTAGAGGGAGATAAAGAGTTCAAAAATGGTGCGCAATGAAATGAGAACTATTCGCGCAAGTGGCGGAGCAGCAACAGCTGACGTGAGATTGGGATTCATGGAATTAGCATGCCATGCAGCTGTGAAACGAATGTTAATTGACCAATGTAAGATTAGGGTACTAGTTCCACAAATTACATAGTAATATCGATCCTTACAAGGATCAGAAAGCCAAAAGCGCGTTTATGCTATCAATAATATGTTCATGACAAACTGCAGGCAATCTCTACATATGGGTCGCTTTGCCGCAATGTGAACTTCATACTTATGACATTCTTTCCATACAGATACAGACAAAGACAAAATCGCACCAGGCAACCGTCGCCGGTCGAATGATCTTATAGACAGCGCAATGGATGAGGAATTACTATGCATGAGAGATTGAGTTCTAATTGAAGCGCCTCTCCTAAACGAGGAATCTAAGTTTTCGGACCGGCATAATATATGTAGCAATCTTCGCTTTGAGTTCCTCAGTAGGTCTCGGAGACCACTGAAACATCAAGTCTTCAAGACTGTACAGGACATCACGTTATGCTACCAGAAAACTCAGCTGCCATAAGAGTTCTTGCAGCGTGTGTTGCAATCAAGGCTCAAGTATTCAAGGCTCGACATATCTCGAGATAATATGACCTTGAGAGGGGATTCTTATCGCCAATGCTCTAGCTAGTAGTTTTAGCTCAAACAGGCATGGCTACGTCAAAGACAATAACAATTCCTCTTCTTGTTGAAGTAGGGATTCGATTGGTGCAAAAAATAACCTCAGGCTCCCGAGATGTTGTATACTTGCACTGACAGCACTCAACGCTACACAAGATATGTATCGTCGGACAAGGAGAGATTTTCGGTTGCGCATGATATGATGAAGTCACCAGACTCGGGCTTCTCTCAGTCTTCGGTCCTTGGAAAATGCCGTTCTTGCGCGAGGTCATATATGATAAGAGCGGTGCGGCACTCGGCCTGCAATGTTCCCTGGACTCGTGAATCATTTTTCGGATGTCGCTCTTTATAATGCTACGCGATACGGTCTGCTTGACTCGAGGGTTGCTGGCGAAGTAGAGTCATCCTTAACCGTATCTGCATAACACTGTCGATCATTACATAAACTGCCTGGAGGTTCGCACTTGAAAGTTTCCGAATATTCACAGCAGACAATGGCGCTGTGCCTGGCATTTGGAGGACAAAAGGATTGCCTTACACCCTGCCTTGTCCCTGAAGATCGGATGTGTAGGACAGCATAAAGAAGAGGACCTGTGACCAGACCAGGCCTGCCTGCTGTTGCTCGTGTCACGGAACACAACGACTGAGTTTCGCGTATCTTCTCTTTCTATTAGACTACGATGAAGATCTTGACAGGGAACAAATCCTCCGCTTACACATCTTGATCGGACATTTTGGAATTGCCGTAGAAGCGTCGCGCATGAATGTCTCGAGTGATCAACCAATGCCGATTTCAAGTTTGAACCCACTTGGCACCACCTCGTATGCATGGCGACGGCCCGGAGCGACGAGCCAAGCGACCGACAACCGAAAACACCCTTGTATGTGTCTGTGACATCAGAAAGCAGGCGACCTGCCAGTTCGACTTACTATAAGTACTTCATCGATCGTTGAATGAACTCGGTTTAATCCTCTGCTCAGGTTCTCATACTATCATATCAGCATCGATTGATACTTAAAGCTTATGACGCCTCAGCGAGACATATCAAGCCAACACACTGAAAAATCCCATTTAACTTTAGCTTTTGGAAGGCAATATGCGCATAGCCTCAACAAAGATAAGTCTCCCAATTAAAATCAGAATAATATGCTTTTATGATGACTCAATCAGTAACCTTATTGGCAGCTGCTGGGGTATAAGAAGCCATCTTAGACCTGATCCCTCATTGCTAGAGCAGAAGAAATTCTCACAAAAAACTACAAAAACCATAAAACCACAAAAATGCCACTTCCGAGCGGAAGGATTGCTTTTCGGCCACTGGCTAACAGCCTCCAACTACAACGGAATTATGAGGACGACTGGCCTTTTCCAGACCTGTCAGTTATAGACTGCAGGTTCCTCTGGATGTTCGTTGAGGACCTCTTTGAGAGGTTTGACGAGCATCTTGTCCCTTCCAAGATACCAAACAGTAGGAAGGGCGATCTCACAAGGCTTGGACTGGTGATCTTTGGCTGCCGCCGTCTTGCCTACGGGTTCAACAGACGCTCTGAGGAATGGGCATTCCTCGAAGACCAAAGGGAGCAGTTGGAAGAGCTAGTCCAGATGGTTGAAGACCAAAGAGAAGGTCCCTCTGACAGAACCTTCTTGGCGAGCTTGAGAAGCAGCGAGCTGTAGCTGCAAAGCTTGCTCATCGAGTACACAACAGTGCAGAGAAATAAGTAAATCTAGCTTTGAGGATAAGCAGATAGACTTCAATACAAAAGCTTAATCTCCCAGACGTGGCCACTGACGAAGTCACACGTGGCATGAATAAACACAGTCAAAATCACATTAAGTTCCCTCGAAGAGGGTCATATCAGCATCACATACGTATTATTTTCTGAGCTTCAGCTGCTCGACTTAACTCGCCTCTTCAATAATTTCTTAGGCAACATCATTAAAGATGGCTAAAGGAGCAAACTCTCCTCAACGCCCTCGATACTGGCTTCTTACGTCTCCTCGTACTGCCTCTAACCTGTTGGTCAAAATGCTCAACCTCGGCGAGCAGAATGTACGCCCTGCCATCCACGGAGGATACTTCTTCCTTCCATCTTTGCCCAAACACTTCTTGGTGGCTGAGAAGCCCATGGACACATGGACGGAGGAAGAGAGTGCGACAGTGAACAAGGTAATCAAGGAATGCTCCGAAAGATTCCAAGATTATATCGCTGCGGCCGAGAAGGAGGGTCAGATTATTTATGTAAAGGAACACTCCATCATGTTAAACCATCCTCGTTGCGAGGACAGCTACGTCAACGGCTCAACTGGATCCCAGAAAGAGGCGACACCGCTTCCCATGATGGACATCACTCAACCAACACGATCACCTCTCAATCTCACGCTATTTCCGGATGAGTTTCTCAAGACTTGGAATCCAACCTTCCTCATCCGCCATCCTGCTCTGATGATCCCCTCTCTGTACCGCACATGTTCTGGCACGATGGAATGGGAGGGCTTCAAGCGCCCCAGAAAGGAACCCATGGCAGCAGAGGTCACAACGAGATGGCATCGAACGTTGTATGACTTTTACTCCGAGCACTTTGCCAACGACAGCATCTGGCCTATCGTCATTGACGCCGACGATGTCATGACATGTCCTCAACTGGTAGGCAAGTATGCGCAGCTCACTGGCCTGGATGAGAACAAAGTCCGCTACTCGTGGGATAAGGCAGGAGAGGCAGAGCTGAACAAGCTGAGCCACGTGGAGCAGAGGATGCTTAGCTCTATCAACGCCAGTACGTAAGAATCATGGGAACAACGAACCATAACCCCAAGTCACCAGTCAGATTATTGCTATCTAGAATCTAGATATTTTTCTATGTGGCTGCCATGGTTAAGCATGAACATTTATCTAATACTACAGATTTTATCACATTGGAGATTCATCAGAAGCAACACCGACGCACCACATCACTTCTGAATTTTCTCAAGTCGAGGGAGAAGACAGTAGCACGCGAGGGAACCTACCCGAGACACTTCCGACAGCATGGAGAGGCGTCCTGTCGACCACGGGCAGTGAGAACTGCAAAGATTAGGAACTGAGGGATGGCAGTTTCTTCTAACTTGTTTCGGCACCAACCTGTGAGAGCCTAGAGACGGAAAGGGAATTGAGGCGGGAATAGATCGAGTCTAGTGTGGCCCAGAGCTGTCGACGTGTCTCGGCTATTCCATATTCCTGTGTCGGGTTGGGCCGACGACATTCGAACTTGGTGGGGACTGTCTCTGTAATCACCTGGTCTCTTGCGGAGGAAGCCATCGAGAGCAGGAGTCTGCGGCAGCAAAGGAGGATGAGATCAAAGGATCTACAGATGACATAAGGGTGTCATCGACAATCATAGTGGTGGCAAGATATGAGGTCAATGCAGCTAAAATCTGGGCATTTTGGGAACTTGACGGAACATGATGATGATGTAGTTGAGGGTAAATCAGCCATTCAACTACGCAATACCAACAGAGATCTCCAGTCCATCATCGATGATTCTACTCAAAACCCAATCGAGGCCCTGTTTGCCCCAGCTATGGAATGAGGGGTCCTGAGATCGAGGGTTCTGTATTTGAGAAACAGGTCCGGAAAGCGAAGGGACTAAGCAAACTTGTCCCTGAAAAGGCACTGAGGAATTCCGCCCCGAGTCTATTTGCGTTGATCGGTCATGGATTCAGGAACCATCGAAGTATGCAGAGTGCTCATCACCCGAAACTCTAAATCTACGACATCCGGACCTTGCATATTCGTCGATAAGGTTCAGGGTCAGTGGCGTCGTGGCTGCCGACGGGAATGAGAGCAAGCCACAAAGTGGTGCCTAAACGTGACGCTACGTCAGGTATCGTCAAGTCTGGACTCGAAGGCAGAGATCGATGGTTATGAATGGATGGCACGAGGGTAACAGTATATAACTTAGCCTCAGTTCCCTGGTAATAAACTCACTCAGTCACTCACTCACACTCATCAGCTCTTTGACATTTAACTGGAACAACAATCTTTGTCTCACAACCACTCCTTGAACAACTCAACTTATACACTTACAAAGTAACCAGCACTTACTACTACAACATGAAGGTCACCCTTCAGCTCATCGCCGCTGCCCTTGCAGTCTCTGTCGCAGCCCATCCTCAAAACGGACGGGGCGGTGGAAAGCCCAGCAGCACCACCACTGCAGCCGCTGCATCTTCGACAACTGCTGCTCCCGGCCGAGGAGCCATGTCTTCTCTGCCCTTCCTGCCAACCTGGCTCTTCAGAGACTCCAACGCCAACAAGTGCATCAGCACTTACAACAACTGCTTGATTACCAACTCATCCAACCAATCGGCATGCGCTTCCAGCTACGCAGCATGCATCAAGGGCGGATCTTCTTCTACCGGCTCTGCCACATCAGCTCAGACAGCTACTACAACCGTTTCAAGTGCCGGCGGTCCTCCCACTCGCACCTTTTCTCGGCCCTCCGTCTCTGGTCTTGCCCAGTGGTGGAGAAACGAGCAGGCCATCCGACGATGCAACTATGCCTACTACGTCTGCCGCAGAAAGTCTGGCTCTACTCAGACATCTTGCGCCTCTGACCGAACTGCCTGCATAGCTTCCGCCAGCGCCACTGGAAGCGCCACGGCTGTGCCTACCAGCGTTCCTACCAGCGTTCCTACCAGTATCCCAACCAGCGCCGCGACTACCACTGCGACTGGATCAGCAGCTACATCATCGGCCGCTTCCTCTTCGACTACTGTTGTCCCTGCGGGTACCGGCGCTGCTGATGCCGATGCTCCTCTCAACTCGGACGATCCCTCATTGGATGACGAGAACTTCGATGCTGATACTGCTTAAGTTTGTCAAAAGCCCACGTATGTCAATGCAAAAACACAATACATCAAGCAAAAATTTCCTTACTGTTAACTGATTCCGAATACATGAGTTTACTGGGAAGATCTCCCGTATTTCCATCACCTGGCATCGCATATTTGTGCGACAACATTCCCTTGGTTAATATTGGGTACCACTATCCTTTGATGCAAAGAGCTAGAATACATCTTAGACAAAGAATGATAAAGTTGCTTGCCAGTAATATTTGTTTCGAATGCTCATGTGCTGTGCCATGTCTATTGTTGACTTATAAGATCTCGAATGCAGCTCAGATTCGGTCGAGGTTTTGCTTCAAGTGATTTAGGGCCCCTCGGTCTCTCAGTGTCAGGCCACCAATTGTTAGCGCGTCATGGCAGAAGAGAGCGAGTGCTGGGCAATTGGCTTGCGAAATGCTACAGTGGGGTTGTGGCAGGTACACGCTGATTGCAAGTCACTGGCAGCCCAGAGACAGAGTCGCGCAAACAGTTCAAGGTCGAGACGTTGAGCACGCGAAAAGAATTGTTTGTACTGACGCGTTGAGCGTGCGACACGTAGAGAAGCTTAACGACGCGTGCCCCTGCAAAAGACTGAAATTTCGTGCTGCGACTTTATGGCTCTCCGTACAAGGCCTGAGCCTGTTAGAGCGCGGGTGCACAACCTCTAAGCTTGCACTTGGAAAATGAAGGGGCTGGTGTGGGTGGAGTGCACAATTATTTAGCACAGCATAACCTGGCATGAAACTTTATGCGCGGGTTGGCCCATTCATCAGTGCTTGTCATTATGAGCTTGCTAATCGATCTTGCTAGATTTATGCAAAGCATATCAGTCCAGTCAGTCCTCAATTATCCCAATCATATTCCGGAATTGGAAATGCTTTCGCATCGCCAAAGCCAGCCCCAATGTACCGCTGAGCAAGCTCGACGAGCCCTGTCCACGCGACAAAGGCGAAAATATTGTTGCGCAGCCAAATGCCCCAAGCTGTCTGCGGCGCCAGAATCGTCGTGATCAGCGGAGGAATCACCTGCATCTTATTGATCAGAGGCCTGATCTGTTGCTCATAACCTTCAAGACCAGCTGTGATGTCTCCCTTGTGTTTGCCCAGCTCTCCTGCGCGGATGTAGGCGCCTGCAAGGGCGAGGCTGGTCCCACCGCCTGTGAGACCTGTTGCGTATCCTGCATCACCAACCAAGACAAACCGTCCCTCTGACAATGTCGGTGTTTTGACCTGTACAATCTCACTCGCGTAAAAGTCCTCGGAATTCATCATTTCCTTCAGAGCGATACTGCTTTTCCATCCTACGTCACTGTAATGCTGCGCGATGTACTTCTTGAGCGCGTCGTTCCCTTTTGCTGAAGCCTCCCGAAACGCGTCCGCGCTCTCTGACTTACCTCTTGAGTTCATGCACATGAGCAAGACGCGACTGAAACCTGCGGGATCCGTACCAATGCTGATATTCCGCCCTCTCACTGCATTGAATCCCTGTCCAATCTTGCTTCCGCTGAGGACGTCCTGGGGTATCGAGAAGTAGGCCGACCAGCAGTTGGTTGAGATGATGTGATCACCAACATTACATCCCAGTCCCAATTCACGCGTCCTCGACGTCGCGCCATCGCAAGCGATCACCAAGTCGTACTCCGAGGCTCCCGTACCGTTTGCAAACGTGACTGTGATAGGGCCGGCAATCTTTTCACTCTGCTGCATCGATGCAATCTGCTCATCAAATATGTAGTTGATGTTATTGTTGTCCTTTGTCATATCGAACAGAATCTTGGATAAATCTCCGCGTAAGATCTCGTACTCCGAGACAAGCGACTGTTGGTCCGGGTTCCCAGTTGGTCTGATAACTCCGTAAGGCGTACCATCTTCGCGAACAAAGCTGATCCCTTCTTCTTGCGTCGACTTGGCTCTCACGGCAGCTTCCAGCCAAGCCATCTTTCGCATGACCGAGACACCAGCGGTGCGAATGTCGACGGCCTGTCCGCTGGTACGCAGGGCAGGAAAGCGTTCAATTACAGTGACCTTTGCGCCAGCCTTTGCGAGCCAGTAGGCTGTCGCTGGTCCTGCGATTGAGGCTCCCGACACGAGGACTTTGAGGCCTGACATTTGGTTGGAGCGGCTGAAGATACGGAATCGTCGGATGGTTTACTCTGCAATCAACAATACAGCATGTCCATGTTTCTTGGCGCTCATTTCCAGCTTTATAAGGAATCCCAAATACTCAGATGTACCTCATTCTGGACAATGGAAATGTAGATAGCGGACAACGGACTATGTCAATAGTCCATTTTGACTGGTAAGCGCTACGATTTTGACGGAGCGACAATGCTGTTGGCTGAGACAGAATCACTGCGTCATAGAGCTGGCTATGCGGCACTGGATCTCAGATAACTGTAGTTCAGGGTGGTAATCTCAGTGTTTGTCTAAATTTGCAGAACATAAGCAAGCATGTAATTAGCGAAGAATGAGGATTCGCCCGGCAACACGAGACTCATAAGTTCTAGACCAGAAAAGACCATCATTCTCACGCTTGTAAGGCAGCAACTCGAGAATTTGTGTGATCTCAAACGAAAAGTGTGAGGTGTTGCACCTTTGAGAGTCATATCGACATCTGCTACCCTACAGCGACTGTGTGCCCCGGCCGGCCTGTAAAATCTCCGCTCGGTGATCTCGGTAGTGGACGGGGAGGCTTACTCCGCCATTGGCATGTAAAAAACCGACCAGTAACACAAAATATTATAAGCATATAAAGAAAACGGACAAAATATATCTTGAATCTACCTATGTGCTTCTATTCATTCATCTGAATTATTATTGAATTGCAAGCTGCTCAATCTTGACCATGACTTCATCACCGGCTCATTCGGAGACTAAGACACAAACTTCATCCGTATCGATAAGCTCCAACGACTGCCAAGTCCATGGACAGTCTGAGACCCCTCATCTCGACAGGCTTCCGAGCTCCAAGGTCTCGCCGACGCCGTTGACAACCTAACGCACGGCGATCAATGTGCCAAATGCGCCGTCCAAGCCGCAGTCACAATCGTGACCGGCTTTCTGCAAGAATTATACACGGCTAAAAAGACCGGGAAAATCTCCAAGGAGGATAAGAAAGCGCTCAAATCGGAAGTCAAGGGATTGGTGAAAGGGATGAAGGGGGATGTCAAGGCTCGGAAGAAAGAGATCAAGGGCCAGTGATTGTTATCTCTGGCTCCATCGCTGCACCTCTGATGTAATAGCAGGGTTTATGCTAGTTCAGAAATATTTCATGACATATCCCTCGGAGAACTCTCAGGCTGATCTGGAAAGAAGCCCGAGACGAGTCCCAATCCTGATGATGATCGTGCTGTAGAAATTTACCTCAATCCACCCCGCACAGAGCATGCCCCTCCATTCTCCAATACCTTCGTCCCCCATGGGGTCCGTGGAGACTTCAGAGGCCCCAGTCCATACCAAGGAAAATTACCAACACATTATCTCGGGCAGAACTGACACCACAAAAGCCGATGCCACATGCTACGTCCACTACCCGATACGGGGATCAGCCCGGCTCATGAATAGCTGCTGACGGAACTTGCCTGCTGCCGTATTGCCGAGTCAACGTTACGCGCACCTATAGGATCCAAAGAATAGTAAGGACAGTATCTTACGGAGAACTCCACAACTCCACCTATCTGATTGAGAAAAGGTTTGTGCCAGAATGCGGGAGAGTCGTGCTAAGAGATTATGTATAATTACCTTAACTGTCACCAGCTTTCTTGGCTTCCGATCACCATCTTGGCAGATGCAACTGCAGGCCAATTGTCAACATGTCTGAACAGATTCTCAAGCCAAAGGAGGAGGCCGGTCATGCCGACTTTGACCATAACGAAGTCTTGAAGAACAATGATCTTATGCATGATGCCTTTGATGCTGAACAGCGCGAGCATGAGCAGGGTGTTTGGGCTGCTGCGAAGGCCCATCCTTGGGCTTGCTTCTGGGCATTCATTATGTGCTTTACAATTGTGAGTAAATCTCAAGAGTCCTCGTCTCTAAATGGCTACTGACGTTTGTTCACCCAGGTCATGGAATCGTTCGATATGTTTCTGAACGGAAACTTTGTCGCTCTTCCCGCCTTCCAGAAACACTACGGAGTCCACGTCGAGGGTTCAGGTTGGACCATTCCAACAAGGTGGCAGAGTGCTCTCTTCCAAGCAGGACAATGTGGTGCTTTCGTGGGTGTCTTCCTTGCTGGACCCATCACCAACAAGTTCGGTTACCGATGGACAACAATCTTTGCCTTGATGCTTATGAATGCGACCATCTTCATCTCATTTTTTGTAAGTCGTCAAACTACCCCAGTTCCCAGGCGGTGCTTAACCAGTTTTGTAGGCCAACTCGTTGGAGCTCCTTGTCGTCGGACAAGCCCTGGAAGGTGTACCATGGGGTTTCTTCATTGCCAACTCGCCTGCCTATGCTTCCGAGATCGTGCCCCTTGCCCTCCGTGGTGCTTGTACAGCGACCCTGCAGATGAGTTGGTCTATCGGATCCATCATCGTGGCTGGTGCTACTTATGCCTACAATAAGAGGAACGATCAGTGGGCTTGGCGTGTGCCTCTCGCTCTCCAATGGCTTTTCCCAGTAAGTGATTCTCAAACTTCATCAATCATGCTCGGCCTCTAATACTTTGCCTGTAGACCCCTCTCTTGATTCTCGTGTTCCTCTCCCCCGAGTCTCCATGGTGGCTCATTCGCAAAGGTCGCAAAGAGGAGGCGCTGCGTTCGATTCAACGCCTCGGAAGTAATGACAAGGAGGTAGCTCACCAGAAGCTTGCCATGATGGAGCGTACTGTTGAGATCGAGGAGCAGGAGGGTGGCAACCCTTCTCTGCTCGACCTCGTCAAGGGTACCGACTTGAGACGGACAATCATTACTTGCTTGATCTATGCCTCGCAGAACTTTGCCGGTAACTTGATCGCTAACCAAGCCACTTTCTTCTTCGAACGTAAGTGTCTCTCATGGTCGTTCCCGCCAACAGCTTTGCTAACCTCAAGTCCAGGAGCTGGAGTCTCAACCGAGCGTGCCTTCCAGCTCAACCTCATCAACTCGTGCCTCCAATTCGTTGCCAACATCTTCTCTCTCCCTATCACCAGTTCTTTCGGTCGCCGTACCATCTACCTCTGGGGAACAATCATCAATGTCGCCTTCTTGTTCATCCTCGGCATCGTCGCCACAATCCACCAGACCACCGCCACCAACTACACACAAGCTGTGCTTGGAATATTGATATCCTTCGTCTATGCTGGTAGTCTTGGACCCATCTCATATACAATCATCGCCGAGACCTCGTCTGTCCGACTTCGTGCTCTGAGCACTGGTGTCGGTCGTGCTGCCTACTACATTGCCGAGATCCCCATGATCTACCTGGCTTCACGACTCCTGAACCCTACCGGATGGAACCTGGGTGGCAAGTGCGGCTATGTCTGGGGAGGCACTGCAGTTGTTTGTTTCGTCTCTGCCTACTTCTTCCTTCCTGAGCTCAAGGATCGATCGTACCGCGAGACTGATATCTTGTTCAAACGCAAGATTCCTGCAAGGAAGTTCAAGTCAACTGTCATTGATGTCAGAGACAACGAGTAAAGATAGAATAAAGGTCCATGGTTTACGAGGTTATGCAGCGTATTTGTTGGAAACGGTATGTCTACGAGTAGCTCAACTTGAAGCACCCGTGTCAGAGACTTTGTATATTAGCCAAAGTGAATTTGAACAACGAAATGCTCGTTGTCTCTGTATGATGCTATGTTCTCCCAACGATTTCTAGTCTACTATTAAAACGGCCATACTCGCGACAAGAACAATGTCTTCCCAGAACCCTTATACCTAGTGATCATATTTCTGGACACCTCCCGCCAACAGCCCTGGTGCTTTCTTGTCAAAGTTGCAATCATGTACCCATATTCCCTGGGCAATGACATAATCGCCAGCTGCGGGTTTAGCTCAGTTGGGAGAGCGTCAGACTGAAGCCAAACTTCATCACCGATATCTGAAGGTCATGTGTTCGATCCACATAAACCGCATCAATTAATTGAGTTCCAGAAATGGGATCTCACTTTTTGCACATTGACAAAACAACCTAGAATCGTTCTTTTCCCCCCCATCACCGTATGCTAGCAACTAGCCTCCTCGCTGTAACTTAGCATTCTTTTTGACAGACAGCACCTGAAATATCCAGGACACATGCCCGGGCTTGGATGGCGATTCTGGACTCATTTAATACTTAACAGGGAGGGTCTTCGACACGTCTCCGCACATTCGATCGATTTCTGGTCCATCCCATGCTAGGTAGCCTAGGTCTGCTGATCTCTATGTACGAAGTCCAACTTCAAGCAACTGGTGCACAGATCCGGGAACTTCTGATACATACGTGCGAGTTAACCGCTCAAACTCGACCCAAGATCAAGTCTCGGCAGGTACTTGCTCAATCGAAAGAGGTCCGAAGTTGAGGAAGATCTTGGACAATGAACTTAAAGTTAGGGAACGCCTGAGCAATGGTGGTAGAGCCATGTCCACTAGAACCATCAATCTGAGAGATGTCAGTAAACTTGAGCTAGCGCAGCTCTTTCCGGTGACTTACATCAACCACAGTAGCTTCACCAAGCTTTGGCAGCGAAGCTTGAGAAAGGCGGATACTCGGCCTCGTCTTTTGAACAATATGGCTTCGCCGACTATCCAAAGGATCCTGAGATCATTGGTCTTCGCATGCAGCTGCTCGTTACCACCACTGACCTCCACCGCCTTGCTCTTGGGCCAACTGATTCATCGTTTATGGGTCCTACTTGTTCGTGGAGTCCACCATGTCCACCTTGAGTGAGGTAGAAACTGATAGCTGATATACAGGCATTCCATGATGCATCTGTCACAAACATCCCGAATCAATTCAATTTCTGGAACGCTGTACCAATAAGGGGGCCGGAAACGTATGCTGAAATCGCTGCTCAGGTTAAACTTCCAGAAAGCATCGTGCGCCGCGTTCTCTAGTATGCTATCTCAATTCGGATCTTCGCCAGTGCCATCGGTGAGCCTGATAGCGTTTGCCATACTTCTCTATCTGCTCTTCCTGACCGGAATTTTCTGTATCAGAATTGGCTTCGACATCTGTTGGAGGAGGCCGGTTCTGGTTCACTTCACGTTGCAGAGTCACTCTGGAAGTTCAGCAGCGGCAAACAGGAACCTAGTCAGGAACCAGCTGAGAGCGGCTTTTCTTTGGCTAATATTGACAAATTGGACAAGCCTCAGACGTTCTGGGGCTATGTCAATCGCGAAGTTGAAGGCAAGCCGAAGGGTTGGCGCAGTGTGAGATTCGCCGAGTGCATGCAAGTGGCAGCATCGGCATCTGTCATCAAGACTGATGACTTGCTAAAGTCTGCCCATGACTGGAACAAGCTGTCGCTGCTTGTGATGCAGCTTCGGCGAGGCTAGTCAGCGATGGCATCGTAGTTGTCATGTTGAACTAGGCGAGATGGTGTATCTGCAGTGCAAGTTTATCGAAGTCTATCACGGCTACTCCTCCGACATGAATGAGTCTTGCTCACCACAATGGCATATCGACATGCATGTGACTTCTTGGAAACTTCAATCTGAAGTTGTGGTCAGTTTCACGTCGATCAATCACAGGTGAGTATAACACGGCAAGGAATAAGTGCTCAATACGACGATATATTCATAAATAGAATCCGCCTGGGGGTCATCGCCAGTCGCTTCAAAGTGGTAACCACGCCGCTGCCATCATGAGGCGAGGGATTTTCAAGCGGGCTTGAGCTTGAGCTTCACTATTACTCATATCCTCCAAACTAATCTATTTCTTTTCCGTAAATGACGAATCACCTTCTTCAAAAGACTCACGAATCAGGAACTTCTCATCGTTGACATGGTGATGTCGAACCCAAAAGATGATGGTCTGGACGAAGAGAGCAATTCCAGGAGCAGCCCAGGCCCACTGTGAAGACTATGTTAGCCAGTGACCAGAGTAAGGACAGTCATACTTACGATAAGATTGGGGTCTTTGATGGAAGGAATCAAGATCTGAGCCAATGCCGAAGACAGAGCCTGCATAGCCAAGTTGATGGCGACAACAGTAGACTTCATACCCTCAGGCGCCCTTGCATATGCCATCTCGTATGCCGTGACTGCGGTAAAGAGCTCGCCGATAGCCCCCAGCATAACAGTAGGCAGCTGCCACCAGATAGAAACGGGGGACACGCTGTCGCAGGTTGAAGCCTGATATCCGCAAGGCGAGGTTTTATAGACCCTCCACTGGATAACTGCACCGACAATGCTTCCAATGATGGCGGAGGTGTAACCGACAGTCATGCGACTAATGGGGCCAAACTTGATGTGGTATCTGTTCAAGAGAGGGTAAAGAACAAAAGACATGATGGGCGCGAAGATCATCAGTGTGAGTGGATTGAAGTTGTGAATCAGATCGTTAGGTGCACCTTTGGTAGTCATCGACGCTCCTTGATTAGATAAAACGGTACCAACACCACCGTTATTGAGGTAAAATAACGGCTGATAAAGAAAAATCTGGCACGCGGAGAAGGTTCTGCGAGCATGTTCGACTGCTTGACTATCCCAAGAAGCTGTCTTGCCCTTCGCAGCAAGAACAGATGGCTTGACTGAGTCAAAGAAGTTCTTGGCCCAAATCCTGCCTTTGTTCTCTTTGATAGCCAACCCAACGATCTTGAGAAAGTTATCGAGATCAGATCCTTGAGGGGGCGCGCGCTTGAGGGTTTTGTACCGCCACATCAGCAGCACTGGCAAGAGGATGTAGATGATGCCTGGAAGGAGAAAGGCGAGCCAAAAGCCAACATACTTCTCAATGTACGTTGTAGCGATCATGAAGAAAGCACCAACGTTGATGCACATATAGAAGATCAACATGATCCTCTGAATAGTGGTCTCAGGATCAACGATGACACGCTCGCCAGACTTGAGTGTCTTGACATATTCTGTCTGGTCGGTGTATTGGTCGATGACGAGGGGAACAACATTAGGCTTGAACAGACCGGCTCCAATGGCGAGAAGAAAGAAGCTGACCATGAACGGCGCAAGCCCATTGCCGGCTTTGAGAACAGCGGGAGCTGCGCCTCCAACCATGATAACGTGTGCCACGCCGCCGATGATAACTCCATACATGATCGCTCTGAAACGGCCGGTCTTGGTGTCGCCGAGCCAAGCACCAAAGATTGGGATGACATAGGCAAGGAAGTTGAACAGGAGAACCATAGCTGAGGCAAACTGTAAGCCTCGGTTTCTGCCATTGAGCTTGGTTAGTAAATAGTTCAGTCACATATCGAAGCAACTTACAAAGCACCAGCATGGCCGTTGGGGTCACTCTTAGCAACTGCTCCGGCTCCATTGCCTCCTTTTGGCAGCGGGAACTGGAGAAAGTTGTTGAAGACTGTCTTGCAACCATAGAATGAGGCTCGTTCCGCAAGCTCAACGATGCAGAGAAGATATGAAACCCATGGGATATGTCCTGCTATTTTCCGTAATTTGTGTTTCTCTTCGGTAGTCGGGGGTAATCGATCCGAGGTGCTACCAGATAGAGACACAGCATTGGCCTCGGGGTCGAGTGCTGAGCTCTTGTCTTGAACAGCCTCAAGTGAGGTTGCTAACAACAACTTATTAGTCGTGTTTCGATTTGGCCCGAGGCTACTCACCCATCTTGGAGCTGATAATAGCCACTCGAAAGCAATAGGCTACCCAGGATTGGGACTTCACAAAAGGATGAGACGCTGTGGTGTACGGACTAGATATCTTGTTTATGATGGTTTTGTAACACCATGTTTCGCCCCTGGAGTGATGTCGCCATCATCTCAATCTTCACATCATCGACACATTACATAAAAAGAGGACCTACAGTGGGTTATCCAAGTTTGAAGCGACCACTCTTGAGTGCATTGGGATCTGTTGGCTTGGCATAAGGGTTTGGAAGGAGTAGCTGGCATTGTTGGCCACGATGTCGGAGTCGGGCCGCTCCGATCCTACGTTACAGCCCGGGAAGTGGGTGATGAGTTATTAATGCGCGAACCATGAATCGCCGAACTGCCAGGTAATTCGTTAGAGGAGGTAAAGAATAGCTCGGGGATTCCGAATAAGGAGCGAAAAAGTTCAAGAAGAATGGAGCAAACAACGCTACGATTCGTGTATTGGCCGGCCAGAGGGCTTGCATCTGAGCATCCTAGCATCGATGATAGCGATCGTTGCAGTGGAGCAGATTTAACTTTATCCTAGCTCCATGTTTCGACAATCTTTGCTGTTTTGCTATATCAATAGCGAAGAGAGTCGGCTTTCCTGCCATATCAGTGGGTTCTGTGCGTCTAACACCACTTTCGCGAGATATTGTGTCACCGGCGCACGGCTAGAACGGCATCTCAGACCTTACCATCGATATAGATTCCCATATACGGATATATCAGGCCTATCCGTAAACTGTCTGTTCCTCCCACTGGGAGGAGATTCCACCTTGTTTTAATAGAAAGGTACTTGGAGTTTCGAAAGGTCCTCCCAAAACAAGCCAGTGTGTTTGGCCCTGGAAATACCGGACCGTTACAGTGGATGCATAGTGGGTGACAGCGCTATAGACCCACCTGGATAGGAGAAGCAACTTAACGCGACTTCAATTACCCAGCTAGGAAATTAACACCATGCCTGCATAGCAAAGACTGTTCAGTAACAAATCCTCAGTATAAGAAATTTCCCTTTATTTGGCACATCGCCGTTCAACATGTGTACGGTATGCAGCCAGCCATGGAGCTAATCTAGGTAGCTTGTTATTGATAACCAATGCGTGCCTTCAACTTGAGCCATGAAGACATCCGAGATGTAGCACCGAGCTATCATGCTACCGAATGGGCTTTGGTGCATAAATAAATGATCAATATCAAAGTTTATTTAAGTATCTAAGCTCTTCGCAAGCAAAGTACCTATGTTACGCGAATCCCCCATCCCCAATATGCTCAAAATTCAACTCCTTGAGTATTCTTTTGATATAAGGCAAGTTCTTCTACCGAACACTTCAACATTGTCCCAAGTAGCCGAGGAATGTGGTTCTGGCGGGCTGGGGAGGAGGAGGGTCAGGTTTTGGGCAAGGCTTAGGGGGCCTGGGTCGAGCTGGAGCAGGCATGTTTTCGGTTTACGTGAGTGAGATATTAAAGTCGTTTGGTTGGGTTGTTGGTTGTTGAAGGCTGGGATGGTGTTATGTTCGTTTGCTTTGAGAAAAGAAGAAACGCAAATTCCCCAGTCGAAGAAACTTTCTTTTATAGCCATTACTCTTGTTGAATCACGGGGACTGGCAGTACAGGCGTGGTTTGTTACTCATTACTGAACTCGGTTGCCAGACAACACGGGCCAGAGAGCGTGAGTAACAGATGTCGAGAATTTATGGCTCTAGTACTAACATGATAAGCTTCTAGTGTTATCACGGTTGATCAGTGCCTTGATGTGAATGAGTTTATGTTTTGATTAGGCTGTGACAAGTTGCCGGAACCCAACCACAAAAGCAAAAGGTCAAACTATCATCAATGAATACCACGGCAGCACTGTAGGTAAGAAGCAAGTGCTGCTGGAAAGAAGTACATGCATGCCCAAAACTGAAGTACTAGTCCTTAGATTAATGTGGTGCCAGTATTGAGTGTAGATTTTATCATGCCCAGTTCCCCATGGTCAAATGTCACTGCAGAATACTACCGAGTGCGCTCGATATATTTAGCCTCTCAATACCGATCAATATGAACTTTACCATGTTTTTGTGTTTCATCATTCCTGTTGTATTCAAGGATAAAAATGACATATGAAGAATGATATATCAACCATTTCCTGCTTGGACTTGACGAGCTCTGTTATTCCTCATACGTATCTAGCAGTTCATATACTCGTCCTTATAGTACAAGTAGCAATTTAAACTATCTCAGCTTCAGAACATGAACTCGACTTTTCAGGACACCAAATAACATTATATTTTTCATTCTAGGCAATCTTGCGCCAGTTTCTCTGACATCGCCATCCTGCTCAATTCTCTGACCTTCTCCTTCATACTTTCCTTCACATCGACGCACTCGCAGGCAAGAGCCATTTCAGCAATTTTTATTTCTGGCATTCTCTGGCCTTTCTGCTTGGCATTTGAAACCTGCTCAAATCTCCATGCTTTCAGATCTCGCTCAAATGCTGTGGCATGGTATGGTTCATCGAACTCAATTCCGTAACTGTAGTCTGGATCGGCTGGTAACACTCGGCTGCAATGACGGTGTTTATCGAAGCCTTGAACCTCCTTTATCTTGACAAGTATGATGTCCTGACTGGGTGTGAAGCCTGCAAACAAGTCTCGATAAGCTGGAAATTCTGTAATTGCAGCGTGCATCATGTCATTCACTTGAAGACCATATGCCAAGGCCCAAAAAGGATTGTTTCCAAGTTTCCATTTTTGCTGGCTTTGGAACAACTTCTCAACGTAGAGGGTATCATATGGGCTGCAGTAGCCATATGGTATTATACCATGCTTGTCAAGATTGAACGCTGTGTTCAGGGGGAAACGCGTCATGTACAAACTCGCAACATAGCGTGATTGCCTAGACACTGAAAATGCAATTGGTACAGGAGGACACTTTATGTTAAGATATCGGCCCTGGGGGTTGACAAGTGCAGGGACGAACTGTATGTATTCGACGTAATGCACTCGAGAGCTGGGTAGTGTATGTTCCCAGATGAGACGCTGGATCACGGGGTCCAGTTTCTGAAATTGTGGAAACAAAGTACTCTTATTAGGAAGCGACCGGGATGTTGTATGTTTTTGGGCTTTACGAGACATTTTGATAGTACTTTGAAACGAGTTGTGACAATTAGTTGGTGTTGGGTGTGAATCGGTAGTTGGGTAAGAGATACGAGAATGAAAGAGACAAGTATAAAGTGTTTCGGGCGGAGGCATTATCATGATTTATGAGTGAACAAACACCATCGTTGGTGAGCATGAAAAAGTCATGGACTGTGAGTGTTCAGACACCAGCATTGAGGCTGGGCAGGGGGGACATTCAAGGAACTACTGAACATGAGGACTGGTCAGTTAGCCAGCCACCAAGTTCATGCTATTTGAACAAAGAGCCTCAAGCGTGTTCAGTGATTCTGTCTACTCGACTGTTCACAATCATTGACTGACTGCTTTGTCTGGATTGAATCAGTCAATAAGCGCACGTGCGCTTCATGTTTGTTCTGACCCGAGGTTTATGAAGCAGCGACGGCTTTATCTACAGAATGCTTTAAATAACTAGGTTCTCTCTGCTAGAATAAGCTCTTAGCTATAAGTCTTAACTGCAAATAACACTTCTAGCCTATAACTTAAATATTAATACTATAATAACTAACTAATAGCTATAATATAAAGCTAATATCTCTAGTTTAAACTACTATTTCTTTACTAATATTACTTTATCTATTCTTAGATATAAGGTTAATTAGTTATATACCTTAGTATATATATTTAATTAATAGAGGTTATTTTAACTTTTACTAACTAACTTATATAAAAGTTAATTTAATTCCTTTAATTCTAACTTTAATAAAACCTTTAAACCTTACTATTATCTTATATTTATTTAACTCTATTTATAGATATACTATTTTTTTACTATTATAGTATTAAACTTTAACTAGCCTATTATATTAATAGTAAGACTCTCTTTATAATAATAACCCTTTTAGTTATATTAAAAAGCTACTTTTTATATATATTTAAGTTTAAGCTTATAAAGGCAGTAAAGAAGGCTACTTAATTTAATTAAAAGGAATAACCTTCTTTTAAGTCTCTCTTTAAGTCTTTAAAATCTAATAGCTTATTATTAGTTTAATTTAGCTTAATTAAGTTAAAATAACTTATATAATAAATTAAATTAATTAAATTATAATTAAAAATAGCTATTTTAATAAGGTTAAATTAATATCTTAGTAAGAAGTTCTTTTTAATAATAATTACTATTATATAAATCTTTTTTAAATCTTTTTTATTAACTGCTTATAAAGTAGGCTTAATAACTATATTAAGGTTATAGCTAGTTATATAGTAAGCTTAATTATATAGCTATAAACTATTTTATATAATAGGTATTATATTAATAGTTATAATTAATATTAATAATAGTAATTAATAGAAGGAAAGTTAAGTTAAGAAATATACTTTAAAAGTGTAATAGGTATACTAGGCTTAGTATTATTTTAATCTTTTAGGTAAAGTAAAGAAAGAAGGTTAATATAGCTGCTAAGGGGTAAACCTATAGGCAGTATTTATACTACTTAATTAAAGTAGTAATTACACTACTTAAGGTAAATAAACCTTAACTAATATTAACCTTTATAATACTAGCTTATTATAAAAGCCTTAATATTTAAGCTTTTATTTAAAAAGTTAAAAGCTTAATAGCCTTATATAAAGCTAATAGTAATAAAAAAAATAAAGCTAATATTATAAATATAATAGTTTAGGTTTTAAACAGGGAAACTAGTTTATATTAAGTTTATATTTATAAAATATATAAGGCATTATACTAAGTATATTATATAGTATTATATCTTTTAATAGTTAATAGTATAGATAAGGCTTATTAAAGTAAAAAAGTATTATTAATAGCTAATAAGCTAAATTCTATTTAATACTAAAATAAATATATATATACTAGCTAGTTTACTAAAGTATAAGTAAGCTTTTAAAGAAAGGCTTATAAGTCTTTAAGTAATCTTTATAAGAAGGCTTATAGTTTTTTAAGTAAGCTATAAGGTAAGGTATATATTAATCTTAATAAGCTTAATAAGGCTTACTGTAGTATATATAAGTGTATTTATAATTAGTAAAGAAATACAAGGTATATATAATATAACTGCAGGGGTTATAATAATAAAAACTTAAATAATAACTCTTTAGTTAGCCTTAAAGGTATATAAAATACTTTAATCTTTTAGCTAAAAATAGTTAGCTTAATACTATAAACACTTAAAATCTTTAAGATATTATCTTTTATATTAATAAGATTAATCTTTTTTAAATAATATTTTTATTAAACTTATATTAATAATTATATTAATAAAGCTATAATTATACTTTAAGTTATATTAATATATAAAGGTTTTTTTAAAAAATAATAATAGCTATAAAAGCTTAAAATAATATTATAAAGCTATTATAAAGTGTATTTTTATATAAAACTTTAATTAACTTAATAGTAAATTCTTTATTTAACTTACTTTTTTTAATTATAAGACTATTACTTATATAATAGCTTAATTCCTTATAAGAATTATTTTTATTATTTAGTAAAAGAAAATAGTATTATTTTCTTTAAAAAACTTAAAAACTTAAAAAATAATTAAAATAATTAAAAAGCTAATTTAAGAAAATTATATTTAAATTATATTTATATTTAATATATAAATAGTAATTTATTAAAAAGAACTTTTAAGTATAGTATATAGCTATTAAATTTATTAAAAAATATTAATATATAAGAAAAGCTTAACTTAACTAAAGAAAGTTTAATAATAATATATATATGAATACTATTAAAAATAAAGGTTAGACTAGAAGAAGGTTTAAGGTAATTAGAAGGTAGTAGTAGTATTAAGTTTATAAGTTAGTTATAAGGTTAGAAAATACACTTTAAGTTTAATATAATGGCTTTGAATAACGCCAATGCTGTTACATGTCTCACTAAATGAAATTGCTAAGGGCTGCTGGCTTGAGTAGGAATATCCGTCCCGAAAATACTAAGTGAAGCATAGGAGCTGGCATCGTATTGAAAGCCGTGAAAGAAGCTTCTTCTTAGTTTTACTGTATCATCTCAGACAAGAGAGTCTCCATTGGAAAGTTTCATGCCAAAGCTCTGCATGACCGTTGGTATAGAGATATGGCATACGGCAAGGCAAATAATAGTTTGGGTTGGTAGACCATCCTGTGCATCCTCAACTCAGTAGCATCAACATTCCTCTTCCGTCTCTGGAACAAAACAGTGGTGAAGAGGGGGCTTCGCCGGCGTAGTTGCCTAATCAGGTAGCTTTGTAGTAGCAATACTAATCATTTTGATTTGGATGCAGTCTCAGCGAAATATCAAGACCCCTCTATGAAAGAAGATAGTGGTCATAGCAGGACGATGATGCGTCCTATGTGAAGACTTTCAGAATTATCTAGCATCTGAATTAATAATAGGCTCTAATAATAAGTCTAACTCGGCTGAGGCATCGATGGTATGGAGATGTGACTTCTGACCCGGGCTGTGTTGCAACGTGAGATAAACTATTAAGCGCCTGACCGAAGACAATCCTTACCGAATTTCGTCTGGTAGGATCATGTCCCTGGGCGTTTCCCTTAGCGCTTACGCTTAACGATTTGTCCAGCAACAGGAATTTGGGCAAATTGACAAATGTCGATTGGTTTAGCAAGGGTAGAATTAACCGATGCAACTCATCTTCAAATGGGATGTCGGAGCTGACATAAAAGCCTCAAAACTCCGAGTCCTGCCACCATTTGGCAGGGCTGAAATGGTGGCCCGCAACGTAAGATCCCTGTTTGAGGCTGTGCTCCGAAACGTGGAGTCGTGCATTTTGCCCCAATTATTGGTTTGTCAGTCATCCATCAGGTTGCGAGTCGGCTGCTGCTTCGAGCACTGTAATATCTCGACTTCGGCCACCTGTGACTATCGTACGCGTGGGATCCAGACTAAGAGATGCTTTTGTCCACTTATCTGCGATGTCTTTGTCCATGGCATATTGCATTGGTTAATTGCCTTGTTCAGCGGGGAGCGAAAAGTTGCTGGGATCCCGCTCCTAGCCAAGGTCATGCCTCAAAAAATAAAATTTGCCCAGTTTGAAGCCTCTACTCCCTGCCCACCGGTGACTTATAGCCCCCACTGTGATAACATGCATGGAGATGGGGTAGGCAGACTAAGTTCATAAATACACAGCCTGCCCACCTCTCGGCCTCGTAGCCATAATGTTGTCTATTCTGCTGCGATCGAGGAACCATGGCCGAGAGATCGATACCAAAATCGCAGCCTCAATACGAGCCCGTTGAATCGGAAGAACATGAATTGCGTCACCTAACACAAAACGACGATGCTGATTTCGGTCGGGCATCAGCCGGCGGAAACAAAAATGCTGCTGTATTCTCTTCCGACAGCCTCGAGGGACAATCCAGGAAGACAAACCCATCGAGTTGGAGACTGAAGACAATTTTGAAGAAATGGCGCATGCAAGCCCTCGAAGCATCGATCCGAAAGAAGAAGAACCGGCAGGTACCCATCGTCAAAGACCGTCTCACTGCAATACTAGCTGCTTTGGTTCATCTACCTGCCATCGCTGGCATCATCACGCTGAGTTTCTACATTTTCAAGAACTACTACATCGGCAAGGAACTCGAAGGCAAGCCCGATTACGATGTCGAGAAGAAACTCGGTATCCAATTTGCTGCGAAGCTCATGGAAATGTTCATCGTGCTGTCACTCAACGCTATCGTCTTTTCTATGATCAGACACGAGTTTACGATCGGCCAGTCTGTTCCATACGGCGCTCTGGTGGCTGGGCAGCAAATATCCGAGATCAGCTTCCTGTGGTCCGAGGAGTTCTTCAGCATTGTCAAAGGGAAGTTCTCTCAGACCTGGAAGAAGATCGGCTTCATACTTACAGTGTTTGTTTGCACGATCATGGCACTCGGCGCCTCTTCGCTCAGTGCTGTTGCCATGATGCCGCAGGAGGGTGATTGGAGAGCGGGCGGCAGTTTCGTTTACTTCAATGGTACCAGAGATGAAATGTTTCCTGGCATCCTGACGGAAGACAACACAATAGGGTCTGCCTATAATGTTACCGGAAATGAGCGTTGCCCTTCTTGGCAATGGGATGTCATCAATAGCCAGCTCATCTCCAAGCTACCTCTATCAGGTGAAGTGGACAATGGCTTGTTCATCAGACGGCCACCGAGCGAGATACTTGTCGCCGGATACTCTTCAACGCTGGTCAATCTCGTAGTGGATGTCAGAGAGAAGTGGTTCAAGCTGAACAGCCCAAACCATACCGTCGCTAGAATGCCTCATCTCGGACCCGCTGAAGCATGCATCACAACGTCACTGCACTGGGAACAAGCTGCGGACGATTCGGCCAAGAGAAAACAGACTCGATTCAACAATTTCCAAAAGCTCGCCCACAAGCTCAATGCACCGATGCCGATCACCAACACGAGATGTGAGTTGACGTCTGTGACCGACGCTAAAGCAAAGACAATCATGTTCCCCGACTTTGTGACCTTTCCGCCAACAACGCTCAACGTCACAAAGGACGTCGTCAGCGACTGGCTATCAGATACCCTGCCTGGCTTGAATAAACCCGAAGTGTTTTGGTTTGACTCAGCACCAGTCATTGCCAACAGCTCTGTTGGTGTCGTGGTCGCTGTTCCATCCAACAAGTCACGCGAGGCAGCCGATATTTACGGATGTATGATCGATGCACGGTGGATTACCACTGAGCTGAGTGGAGACGCAGTCTCGCTCGCCAGCAAAGGATACCCGCCATTCTCGGGGCCTATTGCCACTGCGCTCGGAGGCTCATGGATTGGAAGCCCGGGTTACGGCCAGCGCGTCCATCTCGCACCGAGCTTCGCCAAATACCTTAACCCTCTTGATTCGAGAACGAATCGAACCATCATACACGAAATGCTTCTCAATAGTGGCGTATGGACAAACGATGGAAAGGGTTCGAAGTCCACGGCGCATCTGGAGGCGGTTCTAGGATCGTTGGCAGCTAACGGTTTGGGTCGATCGACTCCGAACGTCACTGCCATTACAACCTTGGCTGATCCCGATGGCGAGTGGTGGAGAAGCTTCATGCCGCAAGACGGTAAGGTGTTTGGTCCTGGAGGCAGTCCATATGCTGTATCAGACGATGACAAAGCTCGTTTCTTCAGTACAGAGATGGAGACATGGGTAACTGGTTTCGCGTTTGCTGACAATAGCTTGGCCATGCGCGGAGCCATGGCCGTCTTTTACGTCTATGCCCTCCTTGTCATCGCGTACTCGATCTGGTCCATCTGGTCAGGCATTACTTCATCTTCATGGGAGTCTGTGCCGGACCTTCTCGCTCTCGCTCTTGCAGATCGAGGGTCGGGATCTGATTCCGAAGGACTTAGCAAAGGAAGTCCGGATATTATGAAGGAAAGCTTTTGTATTTCTGCTGATGGAAATACGCTGAGGCTTAGGGCGACTCACGGTCTGGTGCCGCCCGAGAACCGTGTCAAGGCCAATGAAGCCTATGATTGAGTAGTGGATAGGACTGTACACGATACGGATGAGATTTGTTTTGAGCGAAGTAAATATACGACGTTTCCTCTCTTTTCTCTCTTGAAACTTGGCGTCTCGGTCGTCAGTCAAGGTAAATAAATGTTGCATCTGAGACGTTTACGTCACGAATACGTCTATCTCCGCAACCTCCGATTGGTGCCAATTGACTTAGGGCTCACGTCGTATGTAAGCAGTTGAGACAGATCTCGCCTGACAGTTTCTGTTTGACAGTCTCACAATTGAAGTGACATTCGTTCATCACTTCCCAACAAAGCTAGGCCCAGACACTAATACATCATACGCACGTTGCGTGTTTTTATCTCTGCAGTATATCGCGACTCATTTAACCTAGTTAGGCTCTTTAATTCGACGTCGATCACCAGATTCATCTTGTACAAGCCTAGTCAATCTTGGACAATGCCTCAGACCGAACCCCAACAATCATCATCAGCCCCAAGAGCCGGTCCCTTGCGCCCTCTATTACCAGCAGAAAAAGGATCACAACCGCTACCGCACCCTCCAAAGCGCATGGTAACACAGCGCAGGCTCAATCCTGTCTTGGCTGCTTGCGAGCCATGCCGTAAATCCAAGGTCAAGGTACCTAAGCGCCTCATATCCTAAGCGGGGTCTGACTGACCGCCATCGTTAGTGTTCTGGAGAGAGACCAGCATGTCGTCGCTGTCTTCAGCGCAAACTCGCCTGCATCTATGTCACGCGACCAGGCGAAACTCGCTCACAGGCACTAAACAGATGTTCTCACGAGACCTGTGAGGGCCCGAGTCAATGCTCAAGTGTCTACGAGGAACTCGTCGGGCTGCTGAAAAATTTACCCGACCAGGACGCCCAGGCCATCCTGCAAAGGCTCAGGTCCGGAACAGACGCCGCATCAGTTGTCAATCAGGCTAGAGCAGGCAGTGTATTACTTCAGATGGCCGTCGTTCCCGAGACGCGATTACGATACGAGTTCCCGTACAGATCGGAGATGCCCAAAGAGTTTGAACTCAACAATCCTTATCTGAACTCAATGCTTTATGAGACGGCCTCTCTCTATTGTCAACACAAAACATCAGGTGCAAACCTACCTGGGCATCTCGCCAGTTTGGGTTCCGAAGAGCAGAGAAGCCCTTACTTGAAGCCCTTCCATGCGGCGCAAGTATTCGATCCTCTGCTTTCCGACGTCAAAGTCTCAGCGTGGACCAGCGTCTGTGACGACGACAAGCTCATGCGAGATCTTTTAACTGTACTTTTCCATTGCGAGTACCATTTCACTGCAGCCTTTCACAAGGACCTATTCCTGGAAGACATGGCAGCGCGTCGCAAAGACTTTTGCTCTTCACTGCTTGTCAATGTAACTCTCGCATATGCTTGCGTAGGATACCACTCATAATGACGTCGTCAACATTGCTGAGATGCTTTTCAGGTCTGTTACCCTAATTTCACCAACCGTGTCGAGTATTGGAATCCGAACACTCTTGCCTATCGCTTCATTGCTGAGGCCAAGCGACTATGGGAGCTGGAGGCCTCTATTCCGTGCATGACTACCATCCAGGCCGGTATCCTTTTTAGTGTCTTTCATAATCTCTGTGGGCTAGACGAAGTCGGGAAACCTTATAGGGTACACGCTGTGGCGTTAGCAAACCAGCTTCGCATCTTCGACACCGTTGATGTTGATCAGAGCAAGAGGATACAGAGGGGCACTCAAAACCTGGCTTGGGCTACGTACAACTGGGAAGCGTAAGTACCTTTTTACACCTTTGAGCGTGTACTAACGACAGCAGTCTCTCTGCTTTCTCGTTCATGCTGTCACCGCTCATCAAGGAGCCACCAAAATGGCCGCTTCCAGATCCTTCACAAGATCCATCATGGTATGGCGAAATATGGGTCAAATACCCATTGAATCACGGCCTTTCGTCGATGTGTTTTGGGGAAGTCATCTATGCTCGGAGCCGGTTTCGGATCATCATGAATGAGTATTGCGACGCAGCATACTCAGAAGGTTCCAAGGTAGGAGTTAACCTGGCTTATCAGTTCCGCGGAAGGCTGGAAGAATGGTACGAAAGCCTGCCCGCATCTCTAACCCCAAGGAGAATTGTTCTTCCTGGACATCTCCAGCTACAGTAAGTGCTTCATTGCTGCCTTGCACTTTTATAATCCAACGTGGTTTTCAATACGCATGAGGTTAGTTGCTGACTGCCTCGCAGTATGTACTATCATCACTTACTATTGACGATCTTTGAGCCACTTTACGATGCAAAAACGACTCAAGAGCCTTCTCCGCAGCGCATCGTAGCTGACTCGAAGAGAAACATGCAGACACTTGTCAGACTATACTACCTCCGACATGGGTTCGAAGCAATGGACCTCTTCATCGTCATCCCTTTGATGGTCATGGGTTATGATAGTATAGATGCCATCAAGGAGGATACACCTACAGAAGAAATTGAGCTTCTACGATCGACTCTCATTCTGATAGCCTAAGGCCTCTACTTCCAACGAAGAAACCACTACTTGGCGCAGGCACTTTTCAAAGTCATCCGAGGCAAAATGCGCCCCCAGGAGATTGGCTTGCTGAAGAGTTCAATGGCGCTAGATAGATACAAGGCCGATCCAGAGCCGGAGATGGCAGTGGCTGTTCGAAGTCACTGGCCAGTGAGCGTTGTTAAGAAGTATGAGGACATGGAGTCACACGTCCTGACCAATCTCGTGGAGAACTTTGGTCGTGTCAATGTTGAGGAAATCCCATGACGCCTCCTGGGTTGAGGTGATGATGGATGACAGGTAATTCAGGTAAGGAGCTGTGTACACGATATTGAGAAACCCTTTGCTTTGGTCATCGTA
This sequence comes from Fusarium xylarioides, assembly GCA_013183765.1. Lineage (NCBI taxonomy): Eukaryota > Fungi > Ascomycota > Sordariomycetes > Hypocreales > Nectriaceae > Fusarium > Fusarium xylarioides. The sequence goes on from SRZU01000077.1 coordinate 45,727, forward strand.
GATGTATAAAGGCCTCCTTTCATTGATATATTGTCTTGGAGACTATCGAAAATGAGGAAAGTGTCGGCAATGCAAGGCAGAAGGCGCTCTAGCTAGATACACTACCTACTAATGCTTTGAGGACACTTTCTATTGACCAAATAGTTAGGTGGTAATAACTTCCTTCCGTCAACCATATGAGCTTTATTTACTCCCACTCACCATGTCAGATATAGTCAAGATATTTGGGCAGCTTATGACACAGTCCTTTTGAGCACATCGTCAACAGCCTCCTTCTGAAGTCCGATTTCGTGCAGCTTCTTCACCTCATTGACATCGACCTTGCTTTCAAAGTCTCCTCCACTCCCCTCCCGGAAATGAGTAGTGAAAAACTTGACAAATGGGGCAGTGGCATCTTTGTGCCGAATCTTGTCGTTACAATCTTTCAGCGCATCATTCACATCTTGGTAGTCTATCTCCCAGTCCTGGTCCGCAGTCCCTGTTGCCCTCTGAACTGCTAGCAGAAGCTCCTTCTGGCTTAGATAAAATGAAGGGACATAGAAAGCCTTGTTCTTATACCGGGACAAGTGCCATTCAGGGAGGCTCAATACTGCAGCTGTAGCCTGGCCAGTCTGTGCAACACTCGTTGTGTTGACTTTACCAACGGCTCCGGTCCACATCGTAGCTTTGCGGTTCTCAACATCAATGCCCCAAAGACCACTTTTGATGTTCATGTCGAGGAACGGGCCCACGGCTACTGAGATCCAGCTGCTCACACCGAGTTCCTCAATCAGGTCGCGGATCTTCTTCTTGTCTTGCAGTAGTTGGTTGTATTTTATCAGCTTTGACGCGAAAGGGTCTGGACCAAATTCTGCAGGTAGGATATACGGAACTCCAGCTTTTGCTGCTGCTCAAACTGCTGACTCTTGCAGACTGACAAGATGAGGTAGAGGTGGCATGAGCACGACAGCTTTGTGTCCTTGGAAGGTGCTCACCAAGAAGGACTCGTCTTTCAGATCACCCGATTTGACGATGACTTCAGGTGGAAATGTGCTTGCTGCTTCGATGCGTTGGACAGCAGTAATGGTGTGAATGCCAGATGCGAGAAGAGCCTTGACAGTCGGTTGTCCAACCTGGCCGCTGGAGCCAATAATGGCGATTTTGCGTCCCTGTGCTTTGCCCGGCATGGTAGACTGAGGGAGTTCTGCGTGGGCTTGAACTCTTTCGCTCAAGAGCTGTAGCTCGAGTACTTTATTCGTTTCCCCTCAGACGCTCTAGGTATATACGTCATCGATGTACGTCGTGTTCAATTCATGAAGTTGCGGTAGGACAAAAGGTCTGAACGGATTAGGGCTGAATAATGCAAGTCAAAGCTAAATCCAGAGATATAATTGACCAGAATTCCCAATATTTGATAACTCTATGGAGTGATGTTCTGAAGAGACTACCCCCAGGCTCGAAGTGGAATGATGAGTTTTGTTAATGAAAGTCATGAAGGAGGGCTTAGACTACTTCTATCTCCGCCAAGCTGATGTGCATAGATAAGTACCGTGCTGGCCCACCTTAACATTCGCTAACAGGAATGATAATGCCCCACCTCGACTCTGCCCTGATGCGGGGATGACCATTCGGGTTGATGACAATGCGTTAAGTCCGAACTCATGATATAAAGGCCGATCACATGAAACCTGCTTCATAATCTCTGGTCAACTACAAAATTCACTTTGCTTCAAAGCCTCGGTCTAATCACGCCCCAAACCATTGTCTAATACAGCAAAAATGCCTCCAACCGACGTCTTCAGCTCAGGCTCTACTGCATTGATCACGGGAGCTGGCTCAGGCATCGGCCTGGCCATTGCCAAAACATGTCGCAGCAAGGGCATGCGCACATTGCTCGTCGATAATAGCGAGGAAGCTCTGGAGACTCTGACTAAGACACACTTCCCTGATGACTCTGACGTCGTTACCTCCAAGATTGATGTCTCATCGACCTCGGACTGGCAGGCGCTGAAGAAGCTCGCCTTGGACAAGTTTGGCAGCATTGAGTTATTGGTGTTGAACGCTGGCCGAGGTCTGAGGGGTACCTGGGGAGATGATGATTACTTCAGAGATGTGCGTTGAAACTGTAATGGCGCGACAAATGCTAACAAACAAGACCCTCGAAACCAATTTATTCGGTGTCATCCATGGCATAAACACGTTTCTCTCCGTGGTCCAAGACGCCGCCAAATCAAAGCCAACGAGCATCGTCATAACTGGCAGCAAGCAGGGTATTACCAACCCACCTGGGAATCCAGCATACAACGCCTCCAAAGCTGCAGTCAAGACTCTTGCTGAACATTTGAGCTGGGACCTGAAAGACACAAGCACCAGCGTGCATCTGCTTGTGCCAGGATGGACTTACACTGGAATGGTAAGAAAATGCTGCCTTGTTTATGGCAACTAGCTAACAATGCTTAACAGACGAGGGCAACGCCGGGTGGTGTGAAGCCGGCTGGAGCTTGGACAGCGGAACAGGTGGCAGATTATCTGTATGAGAAGATGGGGAAGAACGAACTCTACATCATCTGCCCCGACAACGATGTTACAGAGGAGCAGGACAAGAGGCGTATCACTTGGGCTGCAGGTGATGTTGTCCAGAGACGGCCACCTCTGTCTCGATGGCGTGAGGAGTGGAAGCAGGAAGCTGAAGAAACCATGGCCAAGATGGATCTCTAAGACGATGGGACTCGAAGTGGTGACCAATCTACAAATACATAGTATCCCCCGTCATCAGTGACAATTGAAGGAGCTACTTTGTGCCTAGTGGGAATCAATTGAGTGTTAAATAGATAGTGTCATCGTGCAGTCCAACACGAGTCTGCGATATCAACCGTAGATCATCTTCCAATTCTACAACATAGGCAACAATGACTCGTGAGAGTGTCGGCCAATAGTAGTCCCACACTCAAGAGGCTCTCATGCCAAACGATGCCGCAGAGTGTCGTGAATCAAAAAGTCAAAAAGTTCGCCAAACACATCCTGACAAACCAACCATCAAAAGGTTCGATACACCAGGGACTCGAACCCTGAGCCTTAGTCTTAGGAGGACTACGCGCTACCATTGCGCCAGCGCACCGGAGCTATTTTTAGAGATATACGTGTCGTATTTGCGAATATGCTGGTGTTTTGATTGGGGTTTTCTGTTTGCGTCACCGAGTCAGACTTTGGCCTCAAATTGGAATTTTCAAGCAGAAGGCTACTAATCACTTTGACATTCTGAGATATTCTGGACTCCTGAAATAGTTCTATTTATCCGATGCTGGTATTGAATGATACGCGTATGCCGTAGAACTCCACTGTGGACCGAGGTCGAAGTGGCGTGGAGCCTCCAGCCAAACCATTGATCAAACTGAGAAGGCCAATACTTGAATTGAATGGAAACAGTTGAGATTTGCCAATTCGACAGCGACAGTATGTCCTCAAGATTGCATTCTCTCAATTGTGGCAGGCAACTCCTCCATCCCCTCCAGAAAAGCACCAAACTCTTCCTTAACCTTGTCCATATCCTCATCAACATCATCAGTCCAACGATGAATGTAAATCGTCTTGATTCCAACATTTTGAGCTCCTCTCAGATCGTATGCGTGAGCCGCAACCAACACAACTTCTTCAGGTTTGAGCTTGACGAGCCGCAACGCCTTGTTGTATGCCTCGGGATCTGGCTTGTACGTCCCCAACAGTTGGCTTGAGAAGAGCATGTTGAAATTGAGCCCAGCGAAGCGAGTTAGGTCAAGCTGAAGGCGTGTTGTGCCATTAGCGTGAACAAAGACTTCCAGACCAAGATCTTCTCGAATCGATTGAATTGCCTTTCCAACTTCTGGCCAAGCTGGCTGAGAATGCCAGGCAGTAATCAATTGTTCTTTAATTGGCGCATCGAAATGCTGCTTATACTCTGGTGAGTCTTCCAGTACGTTGTCAAGCACACGAATGAGCGTGTCATCTATATCTTCTGGCTCAAGCTTCTGGGCAAGGCGCTCGCTGTTGGTGATGAAGTAACGTCGCCGCCATTCGAGAGCGAGTTTGGAGGCTTCGGCTTTGGGAATGGCGGGGGGAAGAGCCTGCACGACACTGCTGTGCCAATCAAGGCATGTCCCCATGAAGTCAAAAAAGACTGCTTTTATCTTTGTTGGTTGCGACATGATGCTAAAACCTTTCTAATTGATGCAAGATTGCCAAGACAACGGGAGACAATTTAGCATATAAATATTGGAAGCGCTGCGCATGTTTGTTGAAGATGTTGGCTTATGATATGACGTGATTAGAAATCATGAAACGACCTGCTTATTTCGCTCACGCGGTACGCCCTTTAGATGATTGGTTGCACCATAAATTGTGGTCTATCAGTCAGTGCAAGATTGACCCGATAGGATCAAGTTTGGAACAGTATCAGAATTGTCAATGAATTGAGGCCTCGTTGGACTCGAGTCATGGGTCTATCAATTAACGTAAACTCGATATGAAAGAGTTTTCATCCACATATTCATTATGAAGAGCTTAGCTAGACCACCATGGTAAAAATAAGCTCATCCACTTGCAAGAACTGGAGGTAGAGACAGCTGGTGATTCTTGATGATAACATCCCATAGCGCCGACAGCTCCCCACTTGGAAGTTTGTCATCTTCCTTGATCCTTCGAATATCATGAAAGAAATTGTCTCCCCCGACGCTCAAAGTCCTCGGTATCGTCTCCATGTCAGGGAAGTTGAAGAAAGCCACGATGGATACTTTGACTTCATTCCCACTGATATCAACATCGTGAAAAGTCGGAATGAACTCATTGGCCCAGCGGTAGAGTGTTGAGCCACCCATCATGATGGTACCCTTATGTCCGGGAAAGCGCACTGTTCCATCGAGGTCATAGACCCGAAGTCCTGGCCCGTTTGTGATGAGAGCAGAGAGGAGGTTACCATCCGGATGAAGGCCAATGCCACCGGGAGCACCAGCATGAGGCGTGTACTTGATAGCACGATAGCGAACTGTACATCGCTGTACCAATTCTGGGTCAATGCCAACAGCCATACTAGTCGTTACCAATGCACTGTCGAGCGCAGACTTTAGACAATGTGCCGACTCTCGAGTTCTGGCATCATGCAACGCTTGAAGGCCCGTAAGGCCATCCTTGAGATCGCCATCAAATTTGGCAATGTCGATCTCAGAGTCCAAGAATGGATGGCCAATTCCCTGACTGGCAAACCAGCAGGACTTGCGCCATACCACTTTCTTATCAGTACCCTCGTAGGAGAGCGAGTGATCAAGATCGCTGAGGTAAGAGCCGAGGTCTTGCATTGCTTGTTCAATGCGTTGTTCTTCTTGGCTTTCCCAAGGGACTACATATTCTTTGCCCGCTTTGAAGGCAGTTTGGATGGCCTGGCTTTCTTTGGCTGGATAGACGTCAGGTTTCTGGACGTCAGTAAGAAATTGGTGCACCACCTACACACTGCTCCTGTTTGAGAAGGAATTGGCTGATCGAGGCTCGCGTGATGGCTAGAGCCGGGTGTCACGGAATCGAGCATAGACATGGTGATGTTGGATGTGATTGAGTGAAGCTGGCATGTCTATCAACATCCAGCAGGCAATTGTTTATTTAATCCTGCTAGGCCATGCTCACTCTAGTCTGGCATCACCCCGCCAAGTTCATTGCCGTCTCCGTCCTCATGCGTGTCTCACTACATTCGTCTATCCACTCCACACACTTTCGGCACAACGCCACACCGTGACGATCGTGAAACTAAGCTGAACTGCCGGTTTCCCCGAACCACAAATGTCATTGTTGTACAGCTACATACATGTCCACTCTGTTTACCGCGAACCCCGCGTTCGGCGTTTCTTACTGTGCGGCCTCGGCGATCTCTTTGAGTACCACGTCGATGCTGTCCATCGTCAATGACCGTATGTGTACGTCCCTGCTTTTGAAGAGTTCTGCTAGCCTTGGGCAGTATGTTTCTAAACCCTCTGCTAATTGTGCTCTGGATAATGCCTTTCCATTGTCTGGTGTTCCGTATTGAAGTAGCCAAACGTGTTTGTCTGGAGGGTCAGTTGTCAACTTTGAGCAGTCTTAGATTGTGTCTCTCTTGCGCTCACCACTTCTGAGACTCATCTCCCATTCCCATCGATGAATGTCATCTGGATTCGTAAACCTGTCCCAGTCACCTGGGGCAACGAGAATAATGATTTGAGACACGGACAAGAATGTGTTGGAAATCCTCTTGGTCACTTCTCCAGCTTCCGTGCTTCTCGTCATCTGGTGTTGGTCAAGCCATATGCGCCGGCTCTTCTTTTCGATCATCTCAGCGACCAAACGCGCCATGACTCGGCCCCTCTCGTATAAATCTGGTGATAACCATCGGTAGAAAATTATGTAGTCATATGCGTATGTTGTTTCTACACCTTCTTGCTCGTGTCAGTCGGGAATCTGAATCGTGGCCGGCAGTTGAACTCACTCAGACAGCTCTTCGGCAGGGGGAGATGAGCCTCCATGGCAACAGCCGGCTTGACACTCAACATTTTCGCCTTGTGTTGTATCTGACCCCAAAATGAGTAGCTTTTAGTGTGTGTATCAACAATTATAAATGCAAATTCGATCCCATGGAAATTGAGGCACAAAACAGATGTTTAATATTATTGCCCGTCTTAAGTTTTCAAGCTCTCATCCTTCAATGTCTCTTTTCTTATACAGTTGCCCTGCAGTAACGTACACAGTACATATGCCGGAACCAAGAAACTTCACAGCCGGCATATGCACTGACTTCAGCAACCTCAAAGTCACAGATCATTGCTGGTTCTGTAACATCATTCCGATCCCCGTTTTCCCCATCCAATCCAGTAGCGAAAATGGAGAGTACGGGATGATTATGTCTCAGCTGCACACGATCTTTTACTGCTTCTAGGTTGTTGTCTTACGCTGTACGCCAGCCACTTTCAGGTGGACGGGCCAACCCGTGCATTAGTGTATGCAGAACGCCATACAATAGGCAATGCGTAGGAAACTGAGTGGACTTTGTGGAAGGCGGGTTACGGAAGCTGAGGGATCTGCAAACTGTATCTGAGCGAGCGCTTTGCGGTGAAGGCCGTCGATCGATCTCGGAGCTTCAGCTTATGTGGAGCAATGTGTTGTGATGCAACGATTTGCAACTTGGCAGAACCAGGTCCCAGGTTTAAAACACCATCTTGCCATTGCAGCTCTGAACTTAGTGTATATTCGAGAGATAAAAGGAGAGTTCGTTTTATTGATTCAATATCTGGGAATGTAGGAACGCAGAATCCCTAAGAAAGAGAGGCATTTGTCAGGGTTTTCGTGCGGCTTACTTTACGCCCTGATCAATTCGATACATACAGATCTTTCACATACAGATCAGCTTCACTAAAAATAAAGCTATCTCTAAATAAGTAATATTTTAATAATTAATTATTTATATAAGGGATTTTCCCTAATAATAGCATTTATATAAGCTTTTTAAATATATCTATTTTACTATAAACTTAATATAATAAGGTTTTTTCCTATTTAGTGTATTTTCTATCTATTTTTTACTATTTATATATATTAGTTATAGTTATAGTAATATAAATAGATTTCTACTTATAGTTAATAATTTAATATAACCCTTTAACCTTTATAGCCTTAAAATAACCTTTAATATTAATATAAATAAAGCTAATAATACTAGTAGTAATATTAATAATAAGGTTATTATAATATAAGTTAATAACTATATAAATTCTAACTTAAAGGTCTTTAATATAAAGGCCTTTTACTAGTAGCTTATTATTAAGCTTAGCCTTAATAGGTTATATATAAAAAAGAGCTTTCTCTTAGTAGATTTTAATATTAATAATAATATTTCTAGTATTAAATATAGCTTTAAAAATAATAAAGTTACTAATAATAAGAAAGAAGATAATAAGGCTTTTTATTAAAATACTAATTACTTAATCTTTCTTTAGCTATTTAGGTTTTAAGCTTATTAATTATATAAGTAAAGGGGAAAGAGAGTTTACTTTCTTTTTATATATAATCTTCCTTAAAATTAAATTTATTTAAGTAGAATAATAGTAGTAATAAAGTTAATATATAAGCTTCTTTATAGCTATAATTAAAAGTTCTTTAATAAGCTTTATATTAAAAAGTTTACTTTTTATTAGCTAATTAGTTAGCTTTTAGTAAATATAAAGTTAAAAGAAATAAAAAATTAAACCTTAAAGTATAAAGTTATAATATTTCTTTATATTATTAGCTAAAGCTATTTATAAAGAGCTATAGCTTATTACTTTTAAATTACTTAAAGTATAATTTCTCTTATTATATAATATATTCTTTTTATATTCTTTAATTTATATAATACTTTTATAAAGTAACCTAAAGCTAATAATATTTACTATAAGCTATTAAAAAAGTATTAAAGTTATTACTTCTTTAGCTATATTAATATAATTAATAAAACTTATATACTAGCTTATATTCTTAAAGAAGATTAAAGAAAGTAATATAATAAAAAGTCTTTTATTACTTAAAATATCTTTTATATTATATAGCTTAATAGTATATTTTTATATATTTTTATAAAATATAAAAGATTTATAAATAATATATCTTTAATTTAATATACTTATATAAAGAGCTTAAAGATACTTTATTAAAGATTTTATATTAGTAATATTAGCTTTAGGAATTATTTTAGTTTTTTTATACTTTATATAAGAGTTAAATACTATTTTAAAGACTAGAAGTATTTTAAGAAAAGACTTTAAAATAAAAAAAAGCTATATAATCTTTACTATTTAAAGCTTTATATTATTATTAAGCTTACTTTTAGCTAGATAAAAATAAAGTTTAAAATTATATACTTAATACCTTTAAAGTATAGTATATACTTATAAGTATATATTATATATATTTATATTAATCTATTTTATAGCCTTAACCCAGTAATAACTAATAAATAAAACCTAGGTATTCTAATAATAGCTATAAAAGTATTAACTATAAAGTCTCTAGCTAGACTAAAATCTTAATAAACTTAATTAATAAGGTTACCTTTAGGCTATAGTATCTTAAGTAACTCTAATTATAATAAATATATTACCTAACTAGTTAAAAAGCTATAAAAAGCTTAATTAATAGGGTCTATAACTCCTTTATAACTTTAACCTTTTTTAATCTATTTATTCCTTAAAGCTATCTTAATAATTACAAAATCTTTAAGAAACCAGCCAAGCCTAGGTTATCTGCAAGTTCTCTACTCTAATTAATTATATTTTTATAATAGTTATAAAGTAGCTAAGTACTTAAAAGGAAAAGAAATAATATATTAAGTATAAATTATACTTTAAATAGCTTTAGCTATATACTAAAGACTAAAAGATCTTAATATATTATAAGATTTAAATAGTTAAATTATATAAAAAGATTTATAGATCATAAGGTTCAAGGCAGCAGCGCTCTATGATCTTGAGACTTGATTTTAAGGTTATTGTGTTTTTTAGCGTAGTGTATGACGCCTTGTATTGTGATATGCTGAAAATAAGCATTATATTGTGTTCTCTCATTATATGAGACCCTATTGGCTATACCTCGCGTATTGCTGCAGAGACATTTTAACTTTTCAATAAAAAGATTTATTCTTTTTACTATCTTCCTTTAAGTAAATTATATTTATTACTATATAAAGAAATTTACTAAATTTAAAATATAATTATTATAGTAATTATATATATATCTTTAAAGTATTTAATTAAATAAATAAATTAGTATCTTTATATAATTTATATATATATTATAAGTATTTAGTAATTTAAAAATAGTATTTAAGCTATATTTAAGAGGTTTTAAGGTAATAAATTAAAATAATTATTACTTAATAATCTTATATTATTAATATTAAAATAACTTAAAAATGCCTTATAATTAAGATATAAAGCTATATAAAACCTTAATTAATTTATATTTAAAATTAAAAAGAAAAAAATAGTTAGAAAAAATTAAGATTTTAAAAGCTATTTTATTATATATTTAATAAATAATAGATAAAATTTTAAAGTTCTTAAAGCTATATTTATAATATAATAAATAGTACTAATAATAGTAATAAAAATACTAGATTTTAAGATTTTATAAGTTTATTAAGCTAGCTTTATTATTTTAATAACTCTATTAACTTTAGCTTTATTATAAAAAGCTTTACTTTTATAACTTTATAGTTATTACTTTTTTATTATATTTAAAGCTTATTTAATAAGATATAATAGAAAAAGATATATATATTAAACTTAAAATATATAAGTATTTACATTTACCTTAAGTATTATTAACTTAACTATATATTAATTATCTCTTTTTATAGTTATATAAAGAAAAAGCCTTATTTTATATTATAGATTAAGAAAGTTATATTAAATTACTTTTATTTTATTCTTTATAAGCTAATTTATAAATATCTTAATATTATCTTTAGTAATTACTCTAGTAAATTACTTTTAAATATCCTTTAATACTATTAAAATATTATTTATATTAATAGGCTATTTAGCTTTTTATTAACTAGTAATAAAAGCACTTATTACTTTATTAATAGTCTTAAAATTACTTTTATTATAAGTATAATATATGTTTTTCTTTAGTTAAAGCATTTAACTATTTTATTAAAATAGCAGTATAAAGAGTAATTAATAAAAAGATAAAAATAAAGATTATAAAGAAGTAATATTATAATTAGAATTTATTAAAGGTAATATTAAAGAATTCCTTTAATGCTTTATAGCTTATTAAGCAGTTAATTCTTAAGAGTTAATTATAATATTAAAAATAATTTACTTTATTTAATAATTACTTTTATTATTATTATTATTATTAGGCTAGAAAGAGTTATTATTTTTAGCCTTAGTATTTATAAGTATAGCTTCTTTCTCTTTTTTTTTCTTTCTCTTCTTTATTAAAGACTCTTTTAATTTAATTAAGCTACTTTTAGTTAGTAGCCTTAATAGCTATTATATTAAGCTTTTAAGTATCTCTAAAAGTAGCTTTATATTATTACTTATTTAATAAATTATAATTTTATACCTTTCTTATTTTTATATTTTTTTTTTTTTTTTTTTTTTTTTTTTTTTTTTTTTTTAGTTATTATTTATAATATAAAACTTATTAATGTCTTTATTATAATTAGTATTATTAATTATACTATATAGGCTAAGAAAAGCTTTATATAGCTTTAATTTTATTTTTAGCTTTTAATTAATATACTTTATATTAAACTTAATAAAAAGGAAATAAGCTTTAAGTTACTTATTAACTATTAATTAGTATCTTTAAATTTAATTTAGCTATTAACTTTATTATTAAGAAGCTATAATAAAGGTATAAGATCTTTTAATAAAGTATAGTAAGCTTAAGGTATAATACTAATAGTAAGCTTTAGTTATTACTTTATTATTAGCTTTATTAAAAGGAATTTAATTAATAGATTATATTATAAGTATTATAACCTAATATATTTTAATATATATAAAAATAAGTCTTTTACTTTTTCTTTTAATTAAGAACTACTTACCTTATATAAGTTAAATATATACTATTTAACTTATATAATTAATAAATATAAAGAGAGTTAAATTAACTCTATTTAACTTATATATCTCTTAATATATATATTTATTTATTTAATATTAAATAGAACTTAGATTACTAGCTATTAATAAAGCATCTTTATATTAATAAGCTTAATATATATTACTTAATTATTAAAAGATATAATACTTTATAATTACTTAATATTATATCTTATATAATCTGTAAATATAAACTTAATCTAAACTAGTTTACCTATTTAGAAACTATAACTATTATAATAAAATTACATTTCTTTAAAGACTTATTATTTTTATAATTAAATTATTTATTTAATTTATTAATAATAATTATAATATTAAGATTAAATTAAAGTAGCCTAAATAAGCCTATATTACAAGGTATATAAGGGAATTATATACAGGGGGATATACCTGGATCTATATATAAAAGATCTATATATATTAAATCAATTAAGGCAGTAGGGTAGCACCTCATTTCTTACTATGATCTTTACGGACAGCTAATGGTTGTACAGAGTACAGAGTGAGTCAATGATGTGACTGTTACGAATGCCATAGGTAATACCAATTAAATATCTTTATTATAAATTGTAGTGGGAACTGGCTGGAAAGAGAATTTTTGTGGTAGCTTCTCCTGGGACAGTTACAGTGGTCATCTCGGAAGAACCGTCTTTCCGGCCAAACATGATCGAGTCATTTGACTTGAGCCATATTGACGTGTCCAAGTCATGCACTTTGTTAGCAAGCTGGGCTCTCCAACCCGGCTGCTGAACCAAGTTCCCGATTTTAGCATAGCACCATGACCCACGACAGCGCAAATCTCCGGATTATTTTTCGTATTCCCAAACATAAGAGACTGCGCTGTGCTCTCAATGGTTTCTCACGGTCATGTACGGCAAAGCAGCCTCAGTCTGCTCTGGGCTGGGATCAGGTCTCGACGCTCAAGAATAACACTTCGGCTGACCGCTTGCACCAGCACCCGACAACTGAAACAAGGTTGAGATCGACAATGGCTCAATGTCTCATATTACAGTCTCAAGATGTCATCAATCTCAATCTCAAGCCCAAGGCAAGCCGTGTCTAGCCCAGCGATTAATTCCCCGTCGCGACTTTACAGATTCAAATGCTGGACTCTGGAGTGAGCTTTTGGTATTTCTCATTGACAGGTGTCGATGACTGCCAGAGTGAATCAGCTTGTTATTGAGTCGCTTGGACAGCAACAGTCTCCTCCCTGTAGACGGGGGAATCAGACAAGGGTAAACAACCGCCGAAACAGCAGAAGAGGCTGGTACAACACCAATGCTCGATGCAGACACGGTCGGTATTTATCCCAGTCACCCACTCACCACTCAAAGCTGGTTAAGATTTCATCCCGCGAGTCAAACCCCATCACGGAAAGTGGGCGCATGCTCAATTCCCGCATTCGGCCTCCAATCATCAGCTGAAGGCAAGTTCCCATGTCTTGAACAGGGCTTAGGTAATGTTGACGCAGAGACTTACGCGTCAATTGAAGCGATTATTGATCAGAAAATTCACAAATTTCAATGCTACGCTCTTTTAGAGTTTCCTAGCTCCACGGGATGACGACGGTGGTCGGGTCGGGATGCGCGCCCACTTCGCGGCTCGGAGCCGAAATCGATCGGTGCATCAGATTCAGATCAGACCTGAAGTGATTGAGTTCGGCAGATGGACATAGACATACCTGATCAACAGGTTCAGTAGTATCTAAACTATAATATTCATATCGATATAGTCTCTCTCTATTTAAGACAATGCATCATCGATACCCAATTCACTAGACTAGCAGCATAACTTACAGGCCTCAGAATGCCTCTCAAACACTCCCGTCTTTGCCGTTACTGGTTTTCTTCTCCCAGCTAAAACTTTAGGCCCATCGCTGTAGATTTCAGAAGAGCGCCACTGCTTTGTCTCCCTTGCTGGGCCTACGCGCCTGACCACGACGACCTGACACGATGTCGCATGCTTTCCCCTCTTTAACCTCCGTGCGTCGTCCAGGGCTAGACTGATTAGGCATCGTCGAATAGTATTTTTCTTTTCATGCTTCTAGGAATGACGCATCGATGTGACGATGCTTCGTTTCGAGCACTATCTTAAAACTGCTGGACCGCTGATATGTCGATCAATTGCTTGGCTGGAACTATCGTGAATTACTTCGTTTACTGTCACCATTGATATCGTCAATCAGGACACCATGATTATGATACGGCATACTGTTGGTTTAGCTTTATTAGCTGCTCTTGGCTCTGCCACCGATGTCAACAACACCGATCTCGAGCCATTGCGGTTTACCAAGAATGGTACTTTTCAGATCGCCATCTTCTCCGATATGCATTTTGGACAATGTGAGTTCTCCAACTGAGTGGCAAGAATTGCAATTGACCCTCGGTCACAGATGAATCATCAACAGGTCCTGAACAGGATCGCAATTCTGTTGAAGTGATTAGCAAAGTCCTCGACTACGACAGACCTGATCTTGTCGTTCTCAACGGCGATCTCATCAATGGAGACTCGACATTTGCTCACAACAGTACGCATTACGTTGACATGATTGTTGAGCCAATCGTCAACCGCAGTTTGACCTGGGCCTCTACATATGGCAACCATGATCATAACTACAACATCGCTGGCGATGATATTCTCGAGCGCGAACAAATGTTCCCGGGAGCGCGCACGCAGAAAATGGTTAACAAGAAGTTGTCTGGCACAACAAATTACTATCTGCCTGTTTACCCCTCGGACTGCACCAATACTAGCGATTGCAGCCCCAGTCTCATACTATGGTTCTTCGACAGTCGCGGGGGTAACTATTATCAGGCATCTTATCAACCAAATTGGGTTGACCAGAGTGTTGTTGACTGGTTCAATGAAACAAGTATCGAGCTGAACGACAAGTACAACAAAACCCTCCCATCGCTAGCATTTGTCCACGTTCCAGTCAACGCCACAGTTGCACTCCAAACAGAGATTGGAATCCGAAAGAACTACCAGCCTGGCATCAACGAGGATCCTCCGGTGTTCCAACAAGGAGCAGGGTGGTGTGAGAACGTTGATCCCAACGAGACCTGTGATTACGGTGGCCAGGATGTGCCATTTATGGAGGCTTTGGTTACTGTTCCCGGAGTTATTGGGCTGTTTTCTGGCCATGATCACGGAAACACATGGTGCTATCGCTGGGACAAGAAACTCGAGGGAATGACTGTCGAAGGCAACGGAATTCATCTGTGCTATGGACAGCATTCAGGGTACGGCGGTTACGGCGATTGGATCCGCGGTGCACGAGAGATAATTGTTACAGAGGATATGTTGGAGAAGGGCGACGTGGAGTCCTATATCCGTCTCGAATCTGGCGATGTTGTTGGGCGGGTGACGTTGAACTCTACCTACAACGACGACTACTATCCTGCTACGCCGAACACCATGACCTATATGTCAGAGGCGTTAAGTGGTAGTAGTAGCGATGCTGAAAGTGCTGCGAGGATCATTCTGTCAGGGTCTGAACTCATGACAGCTATTGGGGGATCATTGATTGCGATTGCTTGGTTGTGCTTTTGATCTTGAAGGCGTTGTTTAGATGAGTTACGACGATATGGATACCCATGTTCTTTTATATACCATAAAATCAATTCTATAGATATGACATATATCCCAGTTCACATGCTGTGTCGTATACTCGTAAATTTCCTAAATCTCGCAGCCATATGAGTTTGGTTTTTGTGTAGCCAGAACCGTTCATCTTGTTTTCATAGCCGTCGCATTAGACTTCTACGGTTAGATAGGATCATCGTGTACAGCTACCTTCTGCTTCGTTCGTCTGCTCAGTATCTCATCTCAACCTATCTTCTTTTATTCGTCACTTTTGATGCTCCTCATCAGAACTTTCGCTCTCGATCGACTGCCGCAACATCTCCACATCCTCTTCGTCAATAGACTGCCCTCTTGGAACTGACTCCTCATGATGAGTCTCGTGACTATGCAGTCTCATGTTTACAAACATGAACCAGAGGCCCAAGTCATACATGATTCGCAAGATGCCACCCACCAGAAAAGCAATCCAGAACTTTCCAGATTCAGCAAGTCCTCCAGTCAGCGAAGGACCAGTAGCCATGGCCAAGGTTCGAAGTGTCGAAGTAATTCCCATGACAGCAGTGCGCTCTTCAGGCTTGACAACAGCCGCGATGAAGGCTGCTCTGGGTGCTTGATCCATGTTGTTGAGACCCATGCGAATGAAGAGGAGTATGACTGTGAGAACCAGACCGCTGGGTAGAGGAAAGAACAGAACTGAAATCGAAGACGGCAGATGAGTAAATACCATGGTGTTGATAAGACCCAGGTGGCGAGACAGAGGCCCTGCAAACACTGTTGATACTGTTGCCAAGACTTGAGCTGACGAGAAAATGTTTCCGAGGGTAGTCTTGGAAGGTGAAAATTTGTGATCGAGGAAGTAAGTTGTGAGAGATTCCGAAACCATTCCATCGGCCAGAGAATCGATGGTCAAGAGAAACCATAACCGGTACATGACAGACCTGGTACCGGACGAAACGCTTGAAAAGCGACTCGCTGGCTCAGGATGATTTGATGTCATTGACTGTCTTCTCCTCCGAGCATCTTCTTCTTCCTCCATCGATTCGCGCAGCAGTCCTTCGGCGAGTTCGTCGGAAGCCTCTGAAGAGTCATCGTGATGGGCTTCCGTCTTGTTACTCATGACAAACGCGAACAAGACATTGAGAGCACCCATTAGAATGTACACCCAGAAAGTCGCGTGGTATGCTCTCACGAGATTCCATCCCTCTCGTTTAGTCATGTTTTCGACAAATCTTCCTGCCAGTGCCGCGCCCCCTGCAGCACCAAAACTCGAACTGGTGATATACCAAGCCAAGACATCAGCTCTCGTTTTCGGAGTCGTGATGTGAGACAGCATAGACTCTTCGATAGCTCGGAACGGGCCAAAGTCGCTTCCGCTCGCGCTGACCACACCAACGACAGCAGCGAACAGGAGAATCCAGAAATTCTCAAAGACCGAGAATATTGCGCCCGAGACAGCCATCAAAAAGCCACCCGCCACCAATACCCTCCGTCGACCAAGCCCATCGGCCATGAGCGTTACAACCAAACCGAGTACAACATCACCCAGCAGCGTCAAACTCATGAACAAGCCAATCCTGAAGTCAGAAAATCCCAGTTCCGAGAAGAACTGCGCTATCGTAAGCGTGACAGCCTTGAATGCGAACATGCGACATGTCCGTGAGAGAATAAGCAGCCAGGCATCTTTACCGGCATGATACACAGCAGAGATTCCCGACTCGTGGTACAACCAGCCAGCTTTTTGACCAAGCGAGGATCGTTGCGTTGCCATTGTGAAGGCTATTGAGGTTGAGAGAGAGAATATGATCGCGTGCTCGAATCGATAATGATATGGATGGTTGCGGGGTGTCGCCGATCGGAGTTATCGGCACCGTGATCGGCGGTGGTTTTCACCGAGTTACTAGTTCTGGCATCATTGTGACCTTGCTTACATTTTCGCGTTGGGGAATGAGTCAGTGTCAATAGGAGGGAAGAGGATTTCCGGGTGATGATTCGGAAGTAGTATTCGGAAATGGAGCGGAGATCGAATGGCGATGAGGACGTTGCAGTGCTACCAACGTGAAAACCTTGATAGCGACAAGGTTACTTCGGTGAGGCTCTGTTCAGAAGGTCAATTGCGCATGACTTAATGAAGCTAGCAAAGAAATGACTAGCAAGAGTCGCAGCATGATATCAGTTGATCATTAAAGGAGCATAGCAATGTCGTATGGGAACTAACAGACTGAACCTGTTGCAACATGGCGATGTTGAATGATCAAAATGCTCAGTTCGACTTGGTGCAATGTCATGCTCTTGAACATTGTTTATGGCAATTGCAAAGCTGCTTTCAAGAATCCAGACCTTCTCCCCGAATAGCTCAGCTGGAAGAGCGTTCGGCTGTAACTGATATTGCCACCGAAAGGTCACTTGTTCGATCCAGGTTTCGGGGATTCAATTTTTTGCATTTTCTTCCTCTTACCCTCAACCAACAGACGTGTGTATATCATTTTTTTTTCATCCCTATTACTCGTTTTATTTACCCAGTTCAGCTCTGGAGCCAACCTTTGAGGTCTTCATAAAGGTCTCATTGTTGAGAGCTGAAGCCACTAAAGTTTAGCGCATCCCATCACTGAATTGCCTACCCCATGATGCCTAACTGCCCCTCAAGAATTTTTATCACCCATCATCCCCATAAAGTAATGACTTCATCCTCAGAATTACCTACTTGGTACTATCGCGTCTCTGAGGCAGTTAAGAAGAGAAATGGCGTCATACTCTAGGACTTTGATGAAGATATCTCCGACCTCGATGAAGCCAACCCCGACGAAACTATAACGTACAGTAGACCTGATGCAGCAGACTACTATCGCTTGAGAGAGAAGCGAGAGGAACGCAAAAGAGAGCTTTTCCAGCGCAAAGAAACTATCAAAAAGCGTAAGGAAGATGCAAGAGAAGAGGAGAAAAATAAGATTGAACAAGTGCGGGCAGCGTATGAAGCCTTGGAGATTTCCATGTCCAGAAGCGAATCAACTCCACTAGGTCCTATCGACAGCCAGTTCGATCTTTACTGTACGGATTACTTTGACCGTTTTTATGATTCCAGTCCACACGGCTACCATAGGAGATCCATCAGGTTCGAATACCAAGATAGAGGCGAGTGGCACAGCGATACTCTCAATGGCCGGTTCTGGCTCAATCCCAAGGTGGACTTTGAACTTGTCCCATTCAAAGCCCCGGAATCCTCAAGCTTTGAGCATCATGAGATCTACACCAAGGATGGGAAATTCTCTTTGGTTCTGCAAGTTATTGACAAGGATCACTTGATCCTCAGAGCAAGTCGAGATATTGTCTTCTGGGGCGCTCCGCAGGACTCACGAAGCCCTGAAACATTCATATTCATGGGTGTTCGCAATGATTGGGGGACGCAACTTCAGGCCTTTGCAAGAATGTTGCACCCATGAGATGAGCCTTCATGGGTCAACCGGTATGATGGGGGAGTTGCGCCCGACGTGCGTTGTGAGGAGGCCGGCTAAAAGTTGCCGTGCTTCGCCTCACTTCATCCCTCCAGCGCTCAACTTCTATCGTGTTGGAAATACTACAAACACATTTGCAAATTGACAAATATGTCGACTCTAACACCTCCATCAAGTGATCTTGCACCGCCCACATCATTTCTCTCCGTGCAGGATAGAACCCTTTGTGAATTTTGTCGCGATGAAGAGCTCACTCAGCCAATCCGAACCAGACCTCTCTCAACTCTCACCGAATCCTCGCGTCACTGCGGACTCTGTGCAATGTGGCTTAGAGCCCTAGCGCATTCTCGACAAACCCCGAAAGTTCGAGGCAGAGTTGCCACACTGAGACAACATCCATTAGAGCAAGACGGAGATAGATGTGACGCTTGTGTTTCTGAGGTCTCCAGAACGGTATGGCCTCACATTGGGAATGCGTGGGCAGCTCTCGACATAGTCAATATAGACGGCTAGTTTGGGTATGGACGGCCGATGTGAGATACATCATCCAGCTTAGGTCCAACACCACCACTCCAGTTCTGCAGCATCTTGTCTCGCAGACCAACATCAGGCCAGTTATCCCAACCAACAAGAGGAGCCTTAAAGAATGAACCAGTAGGGTTCTCGGGGTTGGCTTGGTCGTCGTCGTTGGCGAAGCGGTAGCAGTGAGTTCCAGCACCGTCCTTGTGATAAACGAGAAGAGGAGTGCTTCCGTCGCTGGGAAATTGGTTGCTTGCGCCGTCATATTTGCCGTGGCAGGAGGGAGCTACGCGGACGACGTTGTCGCCTTGGGTGAAAACGACGATGTTCTCCCAGTCGTGGCGGTGGCCTCCGAGAAAGCTGCCACCAACGGCTTGGTCTTTCTCATAGTAGGTCTCATACCTTGGAGGTCCAATGTTAGCATGTATACTGGAATGAGGAAGCCCTCGCTTTTGAGGTCGAGTATAAAGACTTACATAATGGCACAGAAGCCATTGTTGCAGCGCTTGCGAGAATAGGTGTTGCTGTTATCAAGCTGGGGAGGATCACGACAGTCTCCCTGGGGAGTACCAGTGGCACCATGACCAGGGTTCAAGTTGCCACTAGGATCGATGGCGGCGGTCTGGTAGCAGCCGTCGCTGTCGAAGTCAAGAGCAGGCTGGAACTTGTTCTCAATGTCAGAGGCGCCTCCGGGAAGGGCTGTGAGAACGTCTCGCTTGGAAACAGAAACGGGAGATGCCTGGACTGAGGCCATGGCACTCAGAAGGATGGCGGCGGTGATAAATTTGTTCTGCATGGTGGCTGTTGGTTTGATGTTGTGATGGGAGATGAAGATGTTGATGAGATGAAATTAAGGTGAGGGTGGATGATGCCGTATTTATACTTGTTTGAAGCTCCTTGGTACAGAGTCTTGTCATGAATAGATCAACATCTTACGGCTCACAACCTTGATCGCAGCTCGTCCATGGAGGTTCAGCTCAAATGCACATCTTGGGCAAGAGCGTTACATCCATGTTGATCATAATCTTGTCAGCAACAACGTCCCAAGAGAATTATGCACTTTTTGGGTATGCCACTCAAGATTACCTGCCGGCAGTGCTGGCGGATACGATCTGTGTGCTATGATAGGCCAGTCAAAGTGCATCCTTCCACTGTATTCACTGTACTTCTTTCTGGAAGGATTGTTTCAGCACTGCCTGCTTGAAACGCATTAGGGAGCCAATTACATCATGGCCGATTCTCTGCTGCAGAGTCGGGTTTTCTATGCTGAGGCGGGTGGAAGCCAAGACTGATCGACAGGCACGTGGGTCGACGGGACGTTTGTGAGGCTGCGTTGGATGGGGGGCATTTTTGCTACAGCACGGTTCTTTGCGAGAGCTATTATTGACAATGCTATTGTATGGGCGGTCTTAGGAACAGAAGGATAATGCAATCTCCATCCCTTTCTAAGAAATTCATGTCATCATGCTGCCATTCTTTTGGCTGGTATCTTCTTTGCTGCGCATGCCGACCTACCTACTTGGTGTTAGTGGCCTGCTGTACGAACACTTCTGCCTTATAAACTGATCTGACGTCAGAAGTGAACTACACAATCAAAATAGGCAAGTCGTGTTCTGTTTCAGCTCCACTCCGTCGCTGATCAGAAGCATTGAATGTCACTCTGCAAGGGACCTTTTCATCCCGTTCCAATTTGGACTAAACACGAAGGATGCCAACATTCATGCATAAACCTAGACCGACGGCAATCAGATTTATTATCCGACGTCACAATCAAGGCCACGATCATCGTAGGATTCTTTTGTCGTACCAGGCAGAGATGCTTCGGTCAGCATCCCCTGATTGATCGGCATCAGCTGCACAGCCTTGTGAGGGATCGGCAGATACCTGGATGGATGCTCGGGGCCGAGAGCTGTGCCGCCCTGTGTCCTGATCACGATGTAACCCATGGCAATCGATCACTAAGCTTAAAACTTGATATTGACAGTATCTTAGCTTGTTCTGGTAATTCAGTCACTATTCCATGTCTATGCAACTCCTTCAACACGCAGAAACCTGTTATTTTGCGCATGGAATATTGTGTCTCCAAGCATCGTAAAAGAGCCAAGTATCAGTGGTAGGTCTGGAATTGACGATTGGCTCTGAAGTCAACGCCCCGTACCGAGGTATCGTTATGTCAATGGCTCAACTCAAGGGTGCTCCAGATGCAGCAAGAGTAGCATAGAACAGTTTCGTCCTCCCCATGATAACCATGCGTCCTTGGCCAGCGAATTGGAAGTTGGCTGCATTGATTCCTGTGTAAATCTTCCCAATGAGCTTGCCGGAACGATTCCAGACATGCACACCATCGCCGCAACCCGCGTAGACGTTGCCTTTAGAATCGCAATGAATTCCTAATCAAAAACAATCAGCATACTTCTCGCCTTTTGGAACAGGATCTGCTAGCAGCAAGAAATTCCTCAATGTGCTTACCATCTGGTAGACGAGCTGCTGTGAAAGCAAATGTCTGGCGATTGTCCCATGTACCATCCTTTTGTACATCGAATCGGTAGCTATTATCACCATCAGAAGTCTGGCCGTTACTGCTAAAGCCAAGACTTACATAGAGGCAGGACGAGTATAGTTATGCCCGAATAGTGCATTGCTTATGCCAGTGTCTGTAACATAAGCGTGAAGTCCATCGGGCGAGAAAGTGAGTCCTGTCGTTCGCCAATCGTCAGCAACCAATTCACAGAAATACGATAGGAATTCCGGTTGCCTCACCATTTGGAGCGACGAAGCCATCCGCAACAACGGCCAACGCTCCAGTGTCAGGGTCGAAACGATAGACTTGGTTTTGCAGTCCAGGCTCGGGGCGGAAGTACTGCCAGTAGCCGTACATGGTATCTGTGAAGTAGATATGGCCGTTGCGTGGATTGACGGAGACATCATTGAGGGAGTTGAATTGCCTGCCAAAGAAATTGTTCACAAGTGCTGCAATGGCCAATCAGCGGTTTTCTGGGCGGAGATATCCAAAGGAACCCTTACTTGTTGTATTGTACGGTGCTTCGGGGTTCATCAGGTACAAAGCGGAAGGTATCTTGTCGCCTTGCCCTTCACCTGCGAAGATGATCTGTCCCTGATAGTTCGTTCCGCCTGCACCTTGTGAGCATGTGGCAACTTTTCAACATCTAAGGGCTATACTGACCGTTAGGATTGATGACTTGCGGGTCAGAGTCTACGACCGTAATCTTGACTTGGCTCTCTGTGTGCGATCCATTCTTCAGAGCTTCAGCTTCGGCTAAAGAAATCTTTTGAATGACAGATGACTTTGCAAGTCCTGTTCCAGCGTCTGGGTCACCTGCGTTCTGCACAAAGAAAACTTCTTCAGTCGGAGGGTTCCTATATAATTGCGTGTTAGTTGTTGAAAAACAATGTTAGTGCGTGGGGTTACGAACCATACAACAGCTTCATGGAAGATGGGATCTTTCTCTGAAGTAGCGAGAAGAGTCAATGTTGGGTTGCTTCCAATTATGTCAAGGAACTCAGCATCGTAAATATGAAATGGTCGTTCGGTAAGGGATTCGTAGGAGACTCCAGGCCAGAGGAACCTCTGTCATTGTGTCAGTACAGATCACAGTTATGCTTATGCTAACTCACAGTTGTAGCATTGGCTTCTTTCGGTGGAGGGACATGCTCCAAAACGTTGAAGCTCTTCTGGTCGATTATCTGAGCCGTAGCTGGTAGTTTGGCAGGGTCGATGACAGTAGTAGGCTTTACCTGGACCTCACCGAAGAGGCCAAGGCTATAGGGAACCAAGACTCCAATAGCAAGTACTCCAATGGCCATAGTGGTAGGAGTCAGAATTGGGCTTTTCTGTGTCTTGCTCGTTCCTTGTTGTCCAGAGTCATCTCGACTCTTTATTGTCGATGTACCCCGCTTTGTCGACATTTCTGAATCCTTGTTATGCTTCTTCAGAGGTTGTATTCGGGGTCGCGCCAATTGATCGGCATGAACGAGGGACGCTGATGGCTCAGGACAGCCAGGCTTTTCCGTGGACGCAGCAGATGTTGGTCCAAGCAATTTCCCAATCGCTGTCGCACAGAGGTGAAGCCAACGCGGATGCGACGATATTGCGGGGAAGCCTGATGGGGTTCCAAGGAGAGTTTGTGAACTCGAATTATTCCACAAATGATTGCCAACTATCGAACTTGCATAGATCGTTATGAAATGAAGGGCGCGAAACACTGCCGTGAATATTGAAGATAGATTCAAGGTTCGTTCGGTCCATACGGAAAAGCCCGCATTCCGACTGCCGAACCGAACCAGCGGAAAAAGCAAGACCGGGCATTTCCGACGAAGATGGACCTTACATAGAGAAGCAAGCGATTTTTCATTATATAATTTATATTTAACATCGTATTTTTAGAGAAGATTGTATTCTGCTACACCATCCTGAAATGTTAGTCTCTTCGCTATCGCTAATTGTTGTGCTCATTGATGTTCAGTGACATCCTCTATTTAGCATGTGTCCCCCCACTGAAGTAACCTGACCTTACACGAGGTGAGGATATGGCAATGCGGTTCGCCTCGTAGGTCATCATGGGCGGAAAGCACGCTCAAGGAAGCCCAAGGATTCCATACTGCTAAGGAACAGCAAATAGCACGATACTCTCCAGTGAGGTATTGAGGCACGTCGTGAGAATTTAGTCTCCTCTTGGCACTAATTCGACAACATAAGCGACGATCATGGCGCAGCGAAGAACACAGCAATGAGCGGGGTTGATGACATTGATTCCAACATCACATTGCTCACTTTTGCACTTTTAAAGAAAACAGCATGATGCCTAAGGTCTCTCCATGGAAGCAACGAAGCGACGGCCTCTGGAGCCGGCCGCTCACCGGACCCGAGCGCATGTTCGACCAGTGGCTCGAGATCGACGGTTGGACTGAATGGATGGGTGCTGTCATCTTCACTATTGCTCCCTCTTACGCGTCCCAGATGAATAGCAAGGCCCATGTTGACACTTGGTTCCGCAAAGCAGTTTCGCGCGTCTGTCTTGAGAAGCCTTCCCTCCTGGCAGTCATTGAGCGTGGCCAAGAAGAGTCAGCGGTCGCAAAGTCTAGAGACTTCGTTTACCGCCCTCTCACATCAGACGATGACTTTTCCGCGAGGATTAAGCAGAGGACTACCGTTCTGCATACTGAAAAGTCAGCTCAAGAGGGCTTGAAGTTAGTCACAGACGACTTCTACTCGACCTCAGAGAAACGCGTTAGCCTTGAGCTCGGAGACCATTTGATCCACGTATCCCTTGTTTCTTCGTCCTCTGAGGCGGGGACCTTTGCCCTTGCAATTCGCTATAATCATGCATTGAACGATTTCTGGAGCGGTGCTGCTATTCTCAACAATCTTCTTAGCAAGCTTGCAGACGGCCTGAGTGCCACCAAAGTGCTATCACTTTCATACAAAGATGCATCTCACTCTTCTCTACACCCTTGCTATCTGGACTTTCTCCGTGATCCTATTGGAGACACTCCGTTGGATGCCGAGTCTCGAGAAAAGGCAGCGCAGCTTCTTGGCGCCAATCTCGGCAACACCACTCTCTGCCCTATCTCGCAAGAACCAGCAAAAGACCGACCTGACACCGACTATTCCGTGAGAAGGCAGATTTTCTCGCAAGAGACGACGCAAAAGGTCTTTAGGCTCTGCAAGGAGCATGGGGTTACTGTGACGGCACTATTGACGGCCTTGCAAGCACTTACGCTCCTCAAAACCTTTCCTCCCGAAGACGTGTCCCGAACCACGGCGGCACCTATATGTGTGAGCAACAGGCTGCGGCAGACATCCTTCGGTGGCAATCAGGATCGTTCAGGTTCTTCGAAGACTAGATTGAGCGAGATATGTCAAGAGGCAGCCTATATCGGGCCCGTTATGGCGACTACTTTCCTTGTGTCTCCCTTTGACGTGAGTCCATATCTCAAGAGCCAGGACGCTTCTATCGGGGACGATAACTGGAGGAAGACTGTTTGGGAGGTTGCCCAAAATGTTGGTCAAGCGACCGATGAGGCGGTGAATAGCAATCTGAGTGAACATGTGGATTGGACTCAAGGCCCAGCTGCCTTTGGTGGTGTTGCGCACGCAATGGAAGCGATGAAAGCCGGTCTACTTCCTTCGTAAGTCTCTCTGACATTTCATTACCGTAAAGCTCCTGGCTAATCATTGCTTCTTCCAATAATATCGTTAGACCGCTTGGCATGTTCACTCCTCTGTCATCAGCAGGTCTCTTAGACGGGCATCATCTACCAGGGTCATACGGATCTCTGGATCCAAATGATCGACCTTCATTGAAGATTGACGACTTTTCGTTCTATTCAAGAGTTAGCGACTTGTTTGGACGTAAGTGCAATACTCCTGCTTCTCTCAACGCCGTTCTTGTTCTACAGCGAAACTAACTGATTCATGCACAGCTCAAACATGGGCTTGGACATTTTCCGGGAAACTCAACCTAATATTGGTGATGCCTGACCCGCGAGTACGCTCCGTTCCGAATATCGAGTGGTGGAGTCTTTTCAATGAGATGGTTGTCAAAATGGCGACTGAGGGTTCGTCTGATGTTAGTGCTTAGTAGATGAAGGTTACAGTCCCAACCGCTTCTGCTATAGTGTCCCCATTATGTAGGGCGCACTTTTGAAACCTGATAACCATCCGGCGATGAGTGATTATTACCGTGCAATGGCAATTATGGCATAGCATTGGTGCAATCCAATATCCATATTGGCTCACCGATCTAACGGTTTGACTTGACGCACACTTGACATTCAAGAATACAACATATGCCATATTGGCCTTGCTACTCATCACCATGTCTGAACTACAGCTCTAATAGAGCGGAACGCCTGAGGGCTTGGCTACTGACGCTTCGCCGTGGCGTGAATGACAAGAGGCGAGGAAACCATATTTGGCTCAGTCATATTTTGCGCCCTTCAAATGTCTTTCACGTAATAACCGCCGAGTCGCTCCAAAAAGCAGTCAGCATATAAGAGCCCGACTCCCAAAGTTGTGCTACTCTTCCCGGTCCTCACAGCAATACGATGAACTCTTTTGATCCCCCAGACCAAGGTGCAGAGCTAGACTCCCTAAGCGCTGCCTTCCAGGCCGCCTTCGATCGGATCTTCCAGAACACCCAGAAGGTTAGCGAAGACCCTCTATTGCGAGTAGCCCAAGGAACCGATGTTTCGCTACTGAAAGATATCAGCACTCCTGGCGATGCTCATTCCGTGGAGGCAGCCATTGAAGATGTGTTCACTATCTCTGACTATCGAATGCGAACGAACCATCCCAAGTGTTTCAGCTTTATTCCAGCGCCTACCTCGCCACTTTCTTGGATAGGTGATTGTCTGTCGAGCGCTTTCAACTCGTTCGCTGGATCGAGACTACAGGGCTCTGGTGTAGCTATTGTTGAGCAGACGCTGCTTCAATGGCTATCAGCCAAGGTTGGACTTCCAGATACTTCTGGAGGTATCTTCGTCTCAGGGGGCTCTATGGCAAACATGAGCGGCATGGTGCTTGCAAGAGAATGCATATTGGAGCCCGATACTGAACACCTGGGTGTCGCATATCTCTCTGATCAAACACACCATTCTGTCAAGAAAGCCCTCCGCATCATCGGTATCAAGAGGAGACAAATGCGAGTTGTTCCGACGAACGGGTGCTTTCAAATGGACGTGAACGCCTTGAGAAATGCCATCAAAGCGGACCGCGAGGCAGGGCTGAAGCCTTTTGTAATTGTCGCGACATGCGGGACAACAAATACTGGAAGCATCGATCCATTGAAGGCGCTCGCCCAGGTACGCGATGAAGAGAAGATCTGGCTTCATATCGATGGCGCATACGGCGCGTCCGCTTCCCTCGCTGCAACCCGAAGCTCTGTCGTTAATGGTCTTGGACTGGCAGACAGTATCTCTTGGGATGCACACAAATGGCTGTTCCAGACATACAGCTGCAGCCTCATCCTTGTAAGAAACAAGATCAACCTGATCAAGGTTTTCAACAACGATGGCGACTATCTTCGCGATGCGCTTGATGACGAGGAGATACCCAACTTTTGGAACCTTGGCATGGAGCTAACACGTCCGTCACGGGCGCTGAAGCTATGGTTCACACTACGAGTCCTCGGCGTGGAAAGATTTGGGAAGATGGTTGATCACGGGTTCCATCTAGCAGAAATTGCTGAAGCTGAGATTTTGAAGTTGTCGGATTGGGAAATCACAAGTCGAGCGAGTATGGCAATCGTGACATTCCGATATGCACCTGCTGGAAAGACTGAGGAGGAGTTGGATGAGTTGAACGCTGCGATCTCAAAGCATTTAGTTAAAAACAACATTGGGTTGATATTGACTACAAAGCTACGAGGGAGAGTCGTCCTGAGGATCTGCTCTATCAGCCCTGTCCTAGGCGGGGGCGAGATGGCGGAGGTTATTCAGCAGACGGACAAAGCTGCGCAGCTCGTTTCTAAACAACGCAGTCAATGGTCATAACATGGCAATTCCAGATACCTCAGTAATTCAACTGATGCACGATCTGTCTTTTACAACGTGAGATTGACCGATGATTCAGGCTGACTGATGATTATTTACGGGAATAACAGTGAATATGTCAGCTTACAAATGTCCAAGGTTTCACCAGGCGGAAGTTCCGGACACCGCGAATGTTCCGAAGTGCAAACCGTCTTGTTGAGGCCTTCAACCTTATCTCGGGTCTCAGAATTGCACCATAGCGCGCGGTAGACTCCACGATGTTTGTCAGCCCCAGATGTGTCACAGACGCCCGCCAAGAAGGCTGGCGTTTGATGCGGGTATTTAGGTATTTTAGATTTTGCGTGCCATTGGAACCTCAATTCATCACCAGCACACCATGTCAGTCACGAAACCCATCCTCATCTCAGGCTCCGGTCTCGCCTCATTGTTACTGGCGCAATCTCTCAAGCAATCCAAGATCCCTTTCAAGATTTTTGAGCGCGATTTATCATTCATCTTTCGCGCCCAAGGGTACAGGCTCCGTCTTTCAGTGGAGGGCCTTGATGCTATTGAGTCCGTTCTCGATAAGAAGACATGGCAGCATTTCTGGGACGCCTGCGGCAAGACCGGCGGTGGTGGATTCCGAGCATTCGATGCAGTCACTGGAGAGCAAACTGAACATGTCGTGGCAGAGAATCTCTCATCGCGAGATGGAAAGATCGTCGGTATTGCTAGAGGCGATATGAGAAGAATTTTCGCGGAGGGTTGCGAAGACTATATTGAATGGGGCAAGAATGTTACAGGCTACGAATTAACCGACGATGGTGTTCGCGCCATCTTCTCCGACGGAACAAAGTCCATCGAAGGATCTATGCTCGTCGGCGGTGAAGGCATCTACTCCAAGGTTGCGAGACAAGTCTCAGGCGGGAAGCTCAAAGTCTACGACACTGGCGCGAGGGGTATTCACGGCCAAGCACCAACAACAGCATTCAAGCAGCTCGGCGAGGGAGTCTTCCGACTCCACGACGATACACGTCCCGACGGTCGCACCTTCCTCATAACAAATGTTCGCTCCGGAGATATGAACAACCCAGATGTGAGCTTTGGCTGGACCATGGGCGGAGCACCAGGTGTGATTCGCGCGCCGAACGATGACTACGCGATTGTCGGAACAGTCGCTGCCGATATCGCAAAGTCAATTGCTAAAGACTGGGACCCAAGGTTCAAGTCTTTAATTGACAACATGGACGAGGGCGAAGCTGCGTTCTGGAAAATTACTTGCTCAACGCCGTCGGGTGTACCTGAATGGAAGAACGAGCCTCGTGTGACTGTCATTGGCGATGCAGCTCACTCGATGACTCCTGCAGGCGGAATTGGCGCTAACACAGCTGTTCGAGATTCAGCGCTACTTGGGCGATTGCTGCGTGAAGCTGGCGGGTACAGTCCAGGCGTCACAGCAGCATACGAGAAGGAGATGAGGGTCTATGCTAGTGAAGCCGTTCATCAGAGTTACTCCATGGCTGTGCAGGGCTTTGGGATCAATATCGATGAGAAGACGACCCCAATTGTCTGAAACGTTGATTGTGTGCGGGGTTTTGTGTTTTACAGTACGAGCGGGTTACATCATGACGTCAGACTGAGGTTTCTCTCGCTTGGAGAACGAGACAATATTTAATACAGCTTGGTATATGAATGAAGGGCAACAAATACAGAGAGTCAAAAGATATGCATATAAATAGACTGTGACACTAAAAAAACAAGCAGCAAATGGTTAGGGGACATCGGATTGTGGCACGGTATCGGGAAACGCGGCAGGATTGCGTAATGCTCTGCTCCGTATAAATCACGTGAAAGCTGATGATCTTTGCACAGACAACCCAACAGCTCCTTTCATTTTATTTTGATCGGATCTGACTGTCAGCAGCACGTTTCACGTCTCTCACCTACCTTCTTCTCTTCATTGTTTCTCACTTGTTTTGTTTTGATGCAAATATCATGATTCAAATCACATGATTCTCTTGAGCTGTTGCTCGATGACCGGTTGATCTCGTACAGAGTTTGCGACGAAACCCTCAAAAGGCGTTGCAAAACATTACAAACCTACTCCTGGACCATTCTCAAACATCATCCGACGCAAGAAAGGGGGGATTTTGACACGAATTGACCATGCGCAACGACAATTGTTCAACGCCACCAGAAAACTCGACAAGCTCCGATTTCGACGATACTCGTTAATTGACAGTAATTTGTTAAATAACGATATCGCGCTGGTCTCGAGCTTGCATTCACTCGCTTTTTTCACTGATATCAGTCAAAGTTCAATTCGTCTTCCAACAATCAACACCACCGTCAAAGTCAAAGCCCAAGTCAAAGTCAATTGCTCAACCGTCGCGATGCTTCGGTCTTGGCGCGATGACGCCTCCAAAAGCGGGAAATGGATCAGCGTCGTAACCGCGCGCCATCGTCTCGTCAAAATTCTTGGCGTTTTCATCTGTTTCATCTGCGTTCTCACGCTTTGGGAATTCTGGGCAGATCTCTCTGTCGCCTACAAAAGAGTCTCCTCCCCAAGCCTCACCCAAACTAACCAAACTCAATCTGGCTCTTCAACCCTGCCAAATCCAGACCTTATCTCCACGAGCGGGTCTCAATTTACTGGACCAACGGAGCAGACGACGAAATTCTGGGAGAACCTTGTCACTGAATTCTACGCAGCGGAACCTCATGGTGATAAGATCAAACCGCCTAATTCTCTATCACGCGACAAGTTTGATCCCCATGGCTCAAAGGCGCAGATACATACGGATTGGTTGGAGGTATCTGATGAGGAAGTCGAATCATTGAAAGAGAACCATGCAAAGTTTGTGCAAAGTCTTCGACACTTGGCTCCCAAAATGCCGTTCAAACGCAACACCAAGGGCGTTGTTATCACTGCCAAAGGCTCAGCAGTTGGTGTAGCAGCGACAGCCGTCCGGATGCTACGACATGTTGGTTCACATCTACCAGTTCAACTGTTTCTTGACTCGGCAAGCGAAGCGGAGCATGAACAGTGCAACAATACACTTTCCAGTCTGCAAGTGCAATGCCTGAATATGGACGATTTCTTGAAATTGCCCGAAACGACATCCATCAAGCAACCAAAGATTGAAAAGTACCAGTACAAACCTTTGTCGATTCTCTTCTCCAGCTTCCAAGATATATTATTCCTTGATTCTGACGCCTTTCCTATACGAAATCCAGATCACCTCCTCACCGTGGAACCGTACAAGAGTCGTGGGCTTGTGACCTGGCCCGACTTTTGGCTGCCAACTATATCGCCTCTCTTCTACAAGATTGCTGGAGCCAAGGCGCCCAACGTTACTATCGACTCCAGAAGTTCAGAGTCGGGAGTTATGCTGTACAACAAAGCGAGGCATGCAGACAGTCTCCTACTCGCGGCATACTACAACTTTTACGGGCCACAGTTCTACTATCAACTTCATTCGCAGGGTGCTTGGGGATCAGGCGACAAGGAGACTTTTATGCAGAGCGCATTGGTTCTCGGCAACCCCTACTGGCAGGTCACAAAGCCAGCTACGCTGATTACCGATGAGAAAATCAATTGGGGGAGCGGTATCTGGCAGGCTGATCCTGAGCAAGACTGGAAGCTGCAAACGCAAAAAGGACGAAACCAAACAATTGTATCTACAAGGAAGCGAAAGACAAGGATAACCGAGGACGAAGTCAACATTACGAGCACAATGTTTGCCCATCTCAACAGAGTCAAATTCGATACTAGGCATCCGAGTCAGGTGCTTGAAGACCTAGTACCTGAGCGTCCTGATGGAACTCTATCGCGACTTTGGGGAGACGATGTGGACAAGATCAAAGACGTCGCTGGATACGATCTCGAAAAGGCCATATGGGAGGAGGCCATCAAGGCTAATTGTGACCGAGAGTTGATGGAGGAATGTGACACGATACGAAAGTATTACGAGGCAACGTTTTAGATAGGATGAGTCAACGTTCACACGGCCCTAATCATAATATAGATTTATTTTCACTGTCATCATAGCCTATCCAGAATACATATTCATACTCGTTTTACAAGCCCCAAAGAGATGCTTGTCGCTTACTTCTTAGGGGCATACTTGATACCGCTGTCCGGGCAAGAGCTCTTGCTTCCGTCAGGCTCAGTCGACACAAACTGACCATCCTGCAGCGAGCCCCTGACATTGAAATGGTACCAAACCTCGCTCAATGAGCCATTAGAGCATCCGATGGTGACACGTGCACCATGGTGTTCCGCCAAAGCATCCACAATCTCATCAGCAGTATAAGTCTTTGTCTTGGAAGGCTTGATTCCAGCTTCAGCGAGCCACTTGTACGTAGGAAGAGTCTTGAAAAGTGAGATGGTCTTCTTGACGTAATCGGCGGCTTCAGCGCCGGTCTTGTAGTTGGTGTAGCAGCTTGGCTCGAGGGTGCTGATGCATGTGCCGTGCTTGTTGAACTCGTGCTCCCAGAGAGACTCGTCATTGCCGTCTTGGCTGACCCAGTACTTGTCCATGTAGGACACGGTATTTTTGCCGAGGAACTTGGTTACGAGGTCCTTGATGTTGGTGTACTCGCGGGACTTGTCGCAAAATTGGGGATATGTGCCGTCGCAGTAGTCAGGCCAGAGACCGTGAATGGTCCAAGAGTCTATATTGGTTAGTTTATAAAACTGAGACTGTGAGTTGTTGGCTGAATGTACCTTTAGGTCCAGCTACAGGGTCGCTGTCCCAGAATTGAGTCTGAAGAAGCTGACCGGCGGGAATGAAGCAGCAAGTGTCTTCAACAGCAGTAGTGTTGTGGCACGACAGAGGAAGATCCTTTGAGCAAAACTCAGCAGTGGGCTTCCCCCCAGTAGAGCAGGACTTAGCCTGCACTCCAGCAAGGCAAAGCGCAAGAGGGATGAGAGCCTTAATGAAGGTCATTTTGAAGCTTAGAATTAAGATTGAGCGACAAGAACGAATAGTGTTTACGATAAATAGAGGCGATACTTATATTCCACTACGAAATACACGTGGGAGGCAAGTGTAATGTTTATCCTCTCTAGTGTCGGACAAAGTCGACTGATGAAGCAGTTGTGTACGGAGCAGACAAGGTGGTAACGCTGATAAGCAGCGAGCTGTATCCTCAAAGAACCCCACGTGCATTGTATGCCAGATTATTACCAGGACCTTTTGTCGCAGCCAATGAGGAAGCGAGTTGGCCCATTGCTGGGTGTTGATCGGCGACAAAGGGACCTTTAGGGAAGGGAGATGTTGCAGATGTCGGCCAATGCCGTTTGAAAGGCTTTGTAGCATGAATATTTTGGACTTTCTATAATCTTGTGAGGTTTTACCCATTGATTTAAGAAGGTGAGACGTGTTGTATTGTTGATGGGAGTTGAATGAGATTGAGGGGAGAGTTGGATGGATCCTGGTAGGTCAATGCCGATTTATCCGTCAACGGTCAACGGTATTCAATTGGGAATGCAGAATTAGCCATCTTATTTTGTACTTGCCTATAAAGGTTACCGAGCATCGAAAGTCAATTCATTGTGCAGAATATTACAGAGATGGCTGGATGACTGCTTAATTGACGGTCGGATGGTCGGGCAGGTCGACAACAGATCTGCGGGAATACGGCTGACAGATCGGACCAGTTTCAGAAGGTCAAGTTGCACTGACTGGCTTTTGGCGGTTGAGGGGACAAAATGATGGTGAATCACTGGTGGCTTTCAGCACTAAATGGGGTCTTGGTTAATTGATGGGCTCTCAGCGATGGCCATTCACTGATTGGCGGTCAGTACCACTTTTGTCCGTCCTGATATCGGATGGACAAAGTGAATCAATCGGTGTCGGAAGTTGCCGCTATCACGGACAGTACCGCAGATTAACTTTCAAGTCGACGGAGTAAATTCATCCGCAATTAGTGTGGCCATCAAGCGGCGTTCATTCCGCTATGACCTTATCTTATCACCCGTCCATCACTGTGTACCTGCATGCTCCTCGTTTGTCCCCAAAATTGCAGGAAACATTTCTCTGCAAGGTTGGTGACAGTAAACGCATGAACATCACAGAAACATCACCCGACATCAAGCTATAAATGGAAAAGGAAAAAAGCAATTTTCGCTGATCAGTGGTCATGAGGATCATTAGAGTCTAAGTGATATTTTTGGCTCATTGGTGTAGGGAACTTGATCAACCTCAAACACTCTAAACATTTGCACAGCCGCATCATACCCTGGGCCTGTTGGCATCTGCCTTGTGTTCAAGATCGGTATTTGCATTTCGCATTGCGCATTGATGCTATCGATAACTGTGTCTATGCACAAGTTATTTTAGAAGCTTATCATGTTGGGACGGAGGTTGATGGCTGTCAGATAAGATTCCTCATCTCGAGCAGGCCATCGAAGAAACGCGAGCCTCGAAGCAGCTGCAGATACCGAACCCATCTTTCCAGCCTCGGCCATTGAGTTTTCCGTGTCCCCAGTAAATAACGCCAAGGTCATGGGTTCGAGCTCTGCATCAAACATTTTCCTGTTCGTTTTTCTCGGCCTTGGCAATTGAGATAAGTCATGTTCAGCTCAGGGGCATAGCTGGCCGAAATCCGAAACCCCGCCACAGCCGTAAGAAATTCTCCGATCGTCTCCAAGAACCCCTCCATCCCTTTTCAGGTACCCAATTGCGAAGAGTAACCCTCTAGGGCTGAATCGTCATAGATGATAGGGCCGTATACGGATACGTTAAATGATGAGCTCGCTTCAAGGGTGAGCTTCGTGCCGTGCCCACCAGAAATTTAATATCAGATCATGAATGAGTCGCCGTTTGATGCCCATTGCGCACTAAAAGCTACCCACTGATTTCTGTTTCAACCTCTTCTGGGAAATGCTGCCGAGGAAGCAATCAAAACGAGACGGATCGACCGGGGAGAGCCCACTTTTCGTCGATCCGGCATTGGTGTTTTGTTCAGGTGGTGGCGTTCTCAGCTAAATGCATTTAAGATTGCAGACGGGGTCCTCAACCAAGTCAACTCACCATCTATAGAAGAAATCACCTGAAACGCATCTTTCTGGAACAAAAATTGAAACTAACTATTCCGAGAAGATCGTGGATTTGCGCCTTGACTCTACGCTTTGGCATAGCGCTTTTCCTACTGCGGTAGACGACACAGTATCCTGGTCGTGATTCTCGGCCGTTTTTTGCCTTATGCGTTAGTTGAAGATGCTGGTCAATGATGTTCATAACAGATCGAGACGAGCAATAGCCGAACAACACGGCAGGCTCTAGCCGATGAGTTGACTCAACATGCACCAAGACCAGCGAAACTACATGTGATATGCAACTCATTATCATGCATACAATTTCAACACTGCAGTAGTGTCTTCGCTCACGTCCATCTCAACTGACTCGAACCCCTGCCGGCTAAATTTGGAAGAAACAAACAAACGTCAAAGCCCTTCACCGTCACCACCAACCTACGGTAGAACCTCATGAAACGTCTGAGCGGCGATCGGATTGACACTAGGTCATGGCTCAAACCCCTGGACCCGAGTTGACCGAGCGAGCTCTGTCGTGCTGTCCAGCATCAGTGCTCAAGTTCCTGTCACTCATGACTCTCGTCGTGAGAGCTCAACTCAGCTTAAAAGGAAGCTCATTGCCGGCTTCAATGTCTTGTTTCTTTTCCAGCATCAACAGTCGTTCTATCTGGTTTTTTCCTATTATCTCTCTTTTCTTATTTGTTTCCTTATTACTTTCGTTTCAGAGTTTCACTTAGTCACTCGCTACTATTATCAACCACTCTCGCTTTACAAGCTCAAACAACTACAACAACTACTACAAATCTTTATTTTTTATTATCATTATTCCAACACTCGTTTAACGCAATGCGTTTCTCTGCTGGACTCATCCCTGCCTTGGGAGCTCTTGCTTCGCTGGGCGAAGCAACTCCTACTTTCTTCAGTGGTGGAGCATCAGGCTCTGCTGGCGGCGAGATCTCAGGTGGTGCTGACGCCCATCTCGGAGTTGGAGCCGGCGGTAGTGCTGGTGCTGGTGCAGGAGCCGGCGCAGGAGCTGGAGCTGGTGGTCACCTCGGCGGTAGCCTCAGCGGTGGAGCCTCCGGTCATATCGGAGGTGAAGCTGGAGGTGAGGCCGGAGCTGGTGCTGGAGCTGGTGCCGGCGCTGGTGGCAAGATCGGTGGTAAAATCGGTGGTGAGATCGGTGGTGAGGTCGGCGGCAAGATTGGTGGAGGTGCTGGTGCCAGGGCTTAAAATACCCGACCCATGGGTACCCACAACCCGCCCGTGGGTAGGTCTGGGTACCCAATTGGGTAGGTTAGAAAAAATAACCCACTATGGGTACCCTAAACTGGGTATATTTTTTTCTGGGTATTAATAAGAGAGTAAAATAGCAAATAAAATAGCTATTTATAAGTAAAATAATTATAATAAAATTTATATATATATATATAATTATATAGATTTATAATATATTTTTTAAATATTTAATATAAATTTATTTAAGCTATTTGGGTATCTATTGGGTAACTATTAATAGAATAGGGTAAGTTTTGGGTACCTAGTTGGGTAGGTTAGAAAAAATAACCCACTATGGGTACCCAGACCTACCCATGGGCCTAATTAGGTGGGCTAACATCTGGGTACCCGTGGGAATTTTAAGCCCTAATGTGAGCTTAGGTCTTGTGGTCTTTTGAGGCTGCTTACGCGAACGAGAATCCAGAGAATGGAGCAGACCAATAAGACCGAGACGAAGATCTGGATGTTTGCGACACGGAACATGCGCCAGTAGAAGGAGAGCATGGAGATCTTTGCGAAGAAGAGGGTGAAGGCGTAGAAGTGTTCCATTATGAAGAGATATTTCTTGGTGGTGTAGTTGGCTTCCGTAAAGGTCATGCCCTCTACATCCTTCGCGTGCAATCCGAAGCCATGGTGAATCCCTTATGAGAAGTCAGCGATTGTCGATGTCGATGTCGAGGAGAGGTCGTACAGATTGGCAATACAATGCCCCAGCAAACAGCGGTGACCTTGATTCTGTTAGCGATAGCCCCAAGTAGTCGCGTGTCCATCAACATACATAACTTGCACAGGCAAAGTAATCATCCCACCAGAACCGGATCCTCGTAATTCTTCTGCTGGCAATGCGTAGGATAAGAAAGATGGTCGCAGCTGCAAAGGTAATGTACTCGGCCGCCCAGAGATCAGGCTGCCTCGACCGCATTCTGGTATATCTCGTGCAGCGTCAAGAAGTAAAAAAAGACAATTGAAGACCCCTCGATTAGCGAAAAGCAAGCTGAGTGTGGAACTCCCGGGATGATATACGTCTGCCGACCATGTCAATGAGCACCGTCGATCATTTCATGCGGCTAAGTAGCCTTGTAAGGATGCTGTGTGAGACCAGGCCTCGATCCAGGGGTAGAATGCTCCGACAGAGTGAGTTTAAGCCATTGTTGGAAGGTCTAGGCTGTGTTATGCGTGGAAATTGAAGAGCAAAGACCATCTGGGAGGAGGCTAATGGATAAAGAATTGTTGAGCCGTTTACTAAACTTGGCGATCGGAACATGTGCAAGCATGTAAAGTGGTAAGCAGCCACAATTGACCACGGACCGTTTAGCATATTGAAGACGGACGGGGTTGCATCGTTACGGTGAAGGCAAGGCGAGGTATGCCAAGAAGAGAAGCACTTGTTTCATCTTGGACATTCGTAAGGAAGTCAGACCGGAAATGCCGAGTTATTGTTGGTCATTGAATGCCGACTAACCCAAACGTTACTGCAGGTTTTGTAGCGGCAGTCAAAGCCAACGTTCCCAATAACTCAAGTCGACTTGTTCAATTCAATTCTAATTGGCTGACTTGTAGCCAATCCAAGCCCGACCCCCCCCCAAGTCAAGCCAATCAAAAAGTCGGCTTGAGTTGAGTTGTTGGGAACGTTGGTCAAAGCGCGTCACTAGGATCCAAGCCCCAGGTTCCAGAACAAGGGTTCTCCATGATCTCCCAGCTTATTCATCAGGATTGAGGACATCTCATTTGACAGAGCTCTTAGTAGTGTAACACCCCAGTTGAAGCGGCTGATGCGATCCGGCGTTTAGCTTCAAACTCTATTGTCCAACTCGAGTTTGAGCCTTTGAACCGTCCGTCGCCGTTTTCCCATCGTCTCTTGGCCTAGATTGTTTCAAATTTCCACCGTTCACTTATGTAGTGTCGATCTCGCCATTGTCGCGTGATTTGGTCTGTGTTTACTGGTTCATTGTTCCGGGTCGAGACTCAACCGACGGTTTGGGTGTTGAGATGGTACCCTTGCCCTGCTCGTGCTGAAGGTTCGCTAGCTTTTGGGCAGCTTACAGGGGCCGGCTTTTTCAGGGCGAGCGCGCTTGGGGTAATATCGCAGTCACACAGTCCAATCCAGTGACCTGAACGCCTTGGAAAAAGTCTGAAGTGCACTGACGTGGAAGGCAACGCGTGTCGGCCATTTAACAGAGTTTGAACTTTCGGAGCTTAACAGAAGACTCGGTAGTGCTCGACAGGAGTTAACGTTCCGGCACCTACATGTTGTTGGCTTGGTTGGATATTCCTGATATCACATTTTCGCTTCTCTCTTAACAGCAAATGCAGGTTATCGATCCCAAAAAGCAATATTCAGGCATCAAGCTAGAATAGTTTAGGTTCCGAGTACAAATGCCCCTGTCTCTGCCCAGGAGGAACGTTGGCCGACGTCAAGGATCAGGCTGGGGCCTGTCGATCATTTCCAGGGCCCATGCTCGGCATCGACACGCGGAGGCGCCGTTCTGTTGCCAATTTATGAACACGGGACGATCAAGAATACGTACGTTGCAGTACGTGCTCACGGCAACGAACGTTGAATCATTCGGTCCTCTAGCTCCATCGTACAAAAACCCAATCGGAATAAATCGAGGCCAACTATTGACACTATTGATACTCCCTAAAAGCCAAGTCCAATTTGAGATCGAATTGGGACAAATTCGTTATCTTAGAGAAAGAAATATTGCGTATAGTAAACGTAAACCTTGTACCTGGTGACGCGGAGAACTGCTACCCTACCTCCCTAGCTTCCCCAGTTTCAAAACCGAGGTCCGGCATATTCAAAAACCCATATCGTATTTATTACCGTGTAATGAGATTTCCCTTCAACAAGATTTACCAGGTTCGCCATTTAGTAACAGCGAAAGGTTCAGTAGTCTACGATGGTCGACTTTCTAGCCCATAAGCTAACACAAACACGACAACAGCTAATCGTAGTCGCAATTTGCTTACGATGAGGTTTCATTCTCGCCGATCTTGCTTAGTCGAGGATTACAAAAACATTGTTTGTGCGTGGTCAAAAGGGGCAGGGCTCGCAATCCCCGCCTCGTCGCTACATCAACAAGAACCCTGAATGTGCCAACTGCAACATACTCATCGTGCGCCAAGAGACACTGACTGCCGCGGTATCCTTTAAACTTTGGAATCGACTCCACAAAGGAGCAGATGCCTGATTCATGACGGGTGTAACGGT
Source organism: Fusarium xylarioides (assembly GCA_013183765.1). Classification (NCBI taxonomy): domain Eukaryota; kingdom Fungi; phylum Ascomycota; class Sordariomycetes; order Hypocreales; family Nectriaceae; genus Fusarium; species Fusarium xylarioides. The sequence goes on from SRZU01000077.1 coordinate 84,928, forward strand.
GAGGCTATACCCGCGTTTCCCCGTCAGTAACGGCTGGCATATGATCGAACGTTATCTCCTGAGCAAAGAAAAGAATTGCAGTGATGATCATTACTGTTGTTGGTCTGTTTAGCAATCTTTGTGCAGCTGATTTACCTGAGGCTGAGGAAGGTTATGTATTGTTCAAAGCTTCAAGTTAAAACCACCTGCTGAATACCGTTAGCATCATCAAGACTTTTGTTGAGAATCTCCCGTGCTCTTTTCCAACAACTGTGTAACTAAGAAAGTTATCGCGGTGAAGATGTCTGTCTCAGTTCGTCAAGGAGACTGCAGATTAGAGTCCCTGGGAGACCAGTCCGAGGGGTTCACGGACTGCACTCACGAGCAGCTGATATAGGTCTTTGATACGGCTATTGGCTTACATACCAATAGCAACAAATACAGTCCGAAACCTTGGAGTTGGATGGTGCCATGCAACAATCACATGCAAACTGTGGCCTGCGAGTCTGTATCGTGTTCCTATCCCCTGTACTGCCAACAATTCGAGGTTTTGAGAGTCTGTTTCCATGGCTTGCAGTTAGCTTCTCTAGTATTATTTTCTGAAGCCCATGTAATATATCGCATCTTTTATGGATTGCCCAAGCCACAAGATACGACTCGGGACTGCCAGCACAGATACCAAAGGATATAGTCGTCCTTATCCTTTTTAAGCCAGCAAAGTTAATGTTGGCACAAAATCTCCTGGAAATTGCAGCTCATGTTACATGGACATTTGGTGGTGATGCTGACTGACTTCTAACCATGACGTGCAAGTCTGGAACGTATACGAAACTAGAAGTGTTTAATTTCATTTTCGTCATCCGGTTAGTTACCGAACAAACTTATATGCCTTGATCTTGAACCCTCGGCCAGATAATCAACTGTAATCTTACCCATGCGTCACGGTATCCGACAGTCAGCATCATATGGTTTGGAAGCGCCCATTCCGAGACTTGCTTTGATGTCTCTACGCGTAGTTATGAGCGCTCGATGGAACATTATGGTAAGTTGATAACCACGAATTAGTTCAATAGTTATTTCTGAAGTGTATCAAGTGCTCATGCTAGCTGAGAGCTGAAGCTTGCCCCGACCTTGCCTATGTCCTCCTTGAATGGATTACGCACTACCAAAATAGATAAGCTTTCACGCCTCGAAGAAGTAGACTCAACAGCTGAAACTGAACTCATGGCCTTCTGATCAATCTAGAACGACTGCGGCTTGCGTGGAAGTGCAAGCTAACGATCTGGAGGTGCTGGCGTGATGCAAGTCCCTGATCCAGGTTAGTGGATTTCTGCGACCAAAAATACTTCTTCTTGTACGTAAAATCGGCTCAAGAGGAAGTACCATCTAACTTAAGCTTAAGATCAAAATCGCTGGCTCAGCTCCCATATTTGCGCTACTGGAAGTCTGGTACCCAATTAGACAACGTTCTTCCAGACCGTGTCCACGACTGGTTATTTTAGAGGCACAATACCCAGTAGGTTTGCCACTAAGTCAACATCTCGCATTGACTATTGTCGATAGATCACTACTTTATCAATAGTCGGCCGAAAAGGGCTCAAGTACGATCTGTGAATGGAGTCTTATTAGCTACCTGAGCTTATCTAGGGTTACCACCCTGCACATTTTGATCTGACCCAATTCCTATCGCCCCCTTACACCTTCGCCATTTAACCTTATAGGCAGGGAAAATCGGGCTTTATTTGATCCGGACCAATCACAGCTCTCCATTTCCAGCACCCCTCTGTAATTGACCCTCTGAATTAGCTGCTAGCAGCTAATCAGACCCCCTATAATCCCCGGCACACAGTTGCTACAGCGCGGCAACGCGCTAATTGCCTCAGCCTCGGTCGGCGCGCTAGGCTACTTTCGGAGGCCTGCTCAACGAAAGGGTCAAATTGTGCCCCCTACGGGTTTTGAACCCGCTGCCTTCTGCGTTGCCGCAGGGCTTGCCTAGGTGCCTGACCACTGCACCAAAGGGGCTCAAGTACGATCTTGGAAACCCAATCGAGGGGTTCAGCTGCTCAGTAGATGCCATAGCTGGGACATTAGGGTTGGTATACTGAGACAGATCAACTGGTTCTGGATTGTCTTGTCCTGGTCTGGACCATGAGGCCTCTTTTGATCTGTTAGATATAAAACCTGGGCACCGCGAAGTTATTCGAAGAGCCCACTCATTCAAACTTCTTTCTGGCCATTTCTTGCACTTTGATCTTGGAGTATAGGATCTCCGTAGAAAGTCTCATAACAATAAATCTTTGACATCGTTGTCTCCTATTTACTCCAACCATGCCTGCTCCTCCTCGCCCCAGCCGTGGCAGACCCCCGGCCTTTTCCAAACAGGACGAGGATCTCTGGAAGGCCTATACCAAAGCACTCCAGACAAAGTTCTTTAGCAATCTTGACACAAAGAATGAGATCTTTTGTGCTGCTCCCATCGGGGTGATGGGCATTCCTGCTGGTGGCAATATCCCTCAAGAAATCACCAACAAAGGGGTTTATGACATTGGCGATGTTGTCATGCAATTGGAGGCTCCTGTATTCGAGGCTGGGAGCAAGAAGTACTCTCAGCGGCTTCAAGAGTAAGACGCCCTTCACGATATTGATTTGAATGATATCTAACATGAACTTTAGAGTTCTAGGGGCTGTAAGGCTCGGACAGAATCGAGATAGGGGTGCCGAGAAACGATTGAACGACATTCAAGCAAAAGTCAGAAAGCTCAATGCAGAACATGCAGAGCTGAGCAAGAGAGTAATGGAGAGTTACGCAGCAGACGAAGATAAAGGCAACATGACTTTCGGACAGTGGGTTCCAAGAAATGTAGGATAATTGTGCATTCCATCGAATCCCTCTTATGAAGACCAAGGCACTAATAATCTAGCGGGCGTACAGTATCCGAGCTTTGACTCTTTATCTCGAGAGAAGCAAGCCGCCGCTGCCACTGAAGCATCTCTAACTGCTCAGATTGCCGGACCTGGCGCTGATCAGCTCAACAGGCAGAAGCAGAGGGTGTCTAACGCTTGTGAAATGATAAGAGACTATCCTGGTCTCAACATGCCATGTGCTCTAAGCTTTGGCAACATCACCAACGGTTCTTCTGACCTCTCCCAGGAGAGTGATAAATTGCCGAGACCTACCTATACCATCGAAAGCTCTTACAGAGACGCAGTCAGTAACTGGATCAGGGACGCTGGTGGCGAGAACAAGCTGAACTTGACCTTCAACATCAATGATGCCAAGCCAGAGAATTGGGACAAGTTTGGTTTCGCCAATGTGAACGCCAATACAGGCTTCACGTGTTTCTTCAAGGCGAGCTACACCCAGGATCATCAGATGAAAGAGGACTTCATCACGGCTCAGGAGGCTGGTTCTGAACTCTCAGTGCAACTGTCAGCGGCCGAAGCGGGCGTATTTACCATCAAGCCAAGTGATTGGGATGTGCCCAACATCATGGAGGAGTACCGAGATTTTCGACCCGAAATAGCTCGTGAGATTGGTCCTGCGGCCAGAGTCGACCAAGTCATTCTGGCTTTCAAGGTCGTCATGAAGCTGTCCTTGCAAGCTAAGCTTGCCGAGCGTGTCTATGATATAACTCAAAGGGCCAAGAATACTGGCGGATCAGTGAGCTTCTTTGGATTGGAGGTTAGGTTTGGGGGAGGAAGTAAGGACGAGGTTGACATTTCGGGCTCATCTATTGAAATCCGTAAGGATCTTGGATATCCTGTCCTATTGGGCGCAAAGGGCAAGAAACTTCCAGCTCCTTTGACTAGTCGCTAGTTGGATATGTACAAGCACTGAGAGGACTGTCGAATGGAACCCCATATGTCTGGAGAAAGGTTGCTAGTACTATACACTAGGGGCAGGAATGAATACAAATACAAAGCTGTTCGAGAGCATAGTATCTGACGTTGGACAGATTAGGTAACATATTTTGTCCCTTCTTAGTACTCTCGCCAGTGACGTGATTTGCTGACTCAGTATCACGCATCGACGTATGAGTCAATCAGCAAATGCTGCACATGGAAAACAGACTGACCTTAAGCTAGTCAAAAACAAAGTTACCCAAAAAGGTTTCAGTCACCCACGACCATATGGAGGAGCAAGACCTTCTTCAGCAGCTCGAGAACACGGTATTCGCCTGCTCATCTCTCATTCGTTTGAGCGGTGGTAGCGCCAACTATGTCTACCGAGGCATTCTTATCCATGCCATGCCCACCAGAGACGATGCTTGGGATATGGAGAGTGTTATCGTGAAATACTCGCTTGGTCATGTACCCGGAAATACTGGGTTCAAACTGGACTTATCACGCAGCGTATGTCCACATTTGATCTCATTTCTCATCAAAGCCAAAGAGCCGATGTGCATAAGCTAGATATTGGCTGCCCACTGACCTCATTATCTATGCAGTCTATCGAGAATATAACACTGGAGTACTTGAATCAGTCACCGCTGATTACTATGAAAGTCAAGGTCCCTGTTACGTATTTTCTAGATCTCAATACTCATAGAGGCATTGTGTTACAGAAAGACTTCCGCCATTCGACGGACATAGCATCTATCATACGTTCAACAGAACTGAGTGACTTGTGGACGCAATCCCAGGCATTGACTACCAGTCAAGAAGTTGGACACTGGCTGCGTCACTTCCATGAATGGGCCTCAGAACCTCAACAAGTAGACTTCAGAAACAAAATTGGGTGCAACGGGCCCATGCAAAGACTAAAGCACAAGGTTACCTACGGCGCATTCATCGACGTCTTGAAGAACTTTCCCGATATCCTGGAAAGAAACTTGAAGGTTTTGGAAAGGGTCAAAGAACGAGCAGAACTCGAGCTTCTTGATCTGACTAGCGGTAGGGATGGACCAGATCGAGGTATGATCCATGGAGATTGCTGGATGGGAAAGTGAGTTACAGGTACTCTTAAGCCAACGTATTCAGCGAAACCAAGTACTACCTAGTATTCTACTATTGAATTACCCTCCAGCTCGAATCGGCCGTGATACCGCTACAGACATCATTTTTATTGACTGGGAAATGTGCCAATTTAGTCATCGGGCGTACGACTTGGGGCATATGATAGGCGATCTGTATGAGGCATATCATTTCCACGACTCCGGTGTCGCTTTGTCGATGATCAGAGGGTTCATTGACGGTTATGGGAAGGTTGACGACGAAATGGCTTTCCGAACGGCTGTTCACACTGGCGTGCAGCTTCTGGGCTGGTACAATCGCCGTGCCCCATCGGATGCCGTGAAAGGGACTGAAGAACAGATTTCTAGTGCAGCAAAGATCTCAACAAATCTTATTATTAATGGCTGGGAGCGGGAGAAGCAGTGGTTTCAAGGTACCTCATTGGCACATTTGTTTCATCCTGGTACATAGTTAGGTCGTGGCATTTGTCAACATGCCCGTTACCCTAAGCGACCACCAAAGAGCATGCTTATCAGCCTAGATATGAGCCTTATAGGATTACTGTCTAGGTGTGAAATAGGGAATCCAAAGGTTTCCGCTCACAGTCGATCAATGCCCTTCTGCTGATGCATGCGATAAGACGGCGTAGTCCAGCTCGCGCAATGGATTACGGCGTCTTCATCTAGTAACAGTGGCGGCGGACGCCAGATCTGTCGTTCAATGGCCTTGGGAGACGGGCTGGCCAGTTGACCCTGCAGGTGGCTGTCCTTCACAGGCGATTTGTCTTTGGAGAATCGCGTCGTCTCATCAACAAACTCGCCGTATGTGACATAGCCTTCGCAAGCTATCCCAGCTTTCTCACATCGCTGGCAATGCGGCTTGCTTTGATCTACAATGAGCGTTAGTGAGCGCGTTTCTTAAAGCGACATCCAAAGGGACGATACCACATTTTACGCGTCTTCGCTTGCATGTCCTACACGCTTTACTGCGACCTCCGCGATTAACCATGGCGATGATTTCGGGCTTGCTCAGGCTGACTGTCCATCGACGCGCTCAGCATTGAAATGAGGGGACATGTCAGATGGGATTTGCCAAGATTGCGCCACAGATGAGTCGTCATCATCCTTGGTTGGAACACGGCGCACTGATAGCCAGCTCGTGGCCAGATGTCTTGGCCTTCCAAACTAGAGAAGCATTATCTTGGATTGCGGCCGCAGGCACTGACAGTTTCGCATAAAATGAGGCGCGCCATGGGGGACCGAGACGCGTCTCAATTGGCTTCACACTCAGCGGCGTAGCATAATTGAGGCCGCACATAGTCTACCGAAAGACCTTTGTGTAGAACAGAAGTATAATATTCAGTATAATCTTGCAGGAATAGTATGAAGTGCCTATGTTGTCCGAACCACAAGTCAATCGGTTCCGTGTCTGAGCAGCAGAAGTTATTTCGACTCAGTCGCACGTTGACTTGGGCCTAGAAATGGAGCTGCGCGAAGATCCTGTATGCTCTTCGTAATAGAGAGCACATTGCCCTTTTACAAAGCCAGTATATGCTGCAGCAACTGATCTTCAATTGATCTTCGAATGAAAGTTATGTCCAGATCTCAAGATCTTAATCTTGTCCATCTCATCTCAGCCCTACCCTACGGCCCCCAAGATCACGAACCAACGCCCACTACCGTTGACTCCCGACGTTGATACCGTCCCCCTCCCTGTTTTATCCCCTGTAGGTAATTCAAGTTTTTAGACACGTCCTTCCAATCCATCGGCGCCAGAGCATCCATTTCATCATCCCCTGCCAAGCCATCACTGGAAATTAAGCAATGAATTGTACTGCGGGGCTCACAACCTCCATCGTTTCACTCAACACCAGGATCATGATCACATCAGTCAGTCAATGTCAATTCAATTCAGTTCAATCAATTCTCTAGATGCCCTTCCTTGTTCTACCGCAACTCCAAGTAATCCTGAATTATCCACAGGTGATATGTATGTATGCTGTGCTGTAATACAACTGCAAAAATTCATGATGCCACTCTATCCGTATTACCAATTACATTGCTTCTTTCTGTTCGTGTTCTCGTCATTGCGCGTGCTTTTTGATGCTGCTCCGATATCCTGGTGTCGCCCCTTGACAGAAATAGTGGTCCAGCACCAACTCTTCTGCCTTGATATCCAACCATCCAGGCGACGAGTCGCCAATGCCAAAGCTCAGCCAGATCTCGTCGTCCAAGTACCCGTGGCTCCTCTGCGCGGGCTGATCGCCGTGATATACCATGCTTCCTGTCCAAATGTATCTGCTGTTGGTCTCGCCGTGGTAGGTGAGCTTCTTGCTGACGCTCATCATGTGATACGGCGCGACGGGCGAGTAGACGACTATCCGATGGTCGTACCATGTGTTTGTGTATTGAGGAGGATCGTAGCGCATCTGAACCATGCCCATGAGGACCGTGTTGTTCTCCATCGGCTCGCAAGCACCGCGATTGCAGAGCGTGAGACTGAGCATGGGCGTCGATTGATGCACGCGCTTGTCGGTGAGCATGACGTCGTTCATGCAGGTCTTTTCGGCAGAGTGCCATGTCTTCTTCTCGTTGTCGGGAGGGAAAGGTTCGTCTACGGCCGATTCGAGCTCAGCTTCCATGTCCTGGACAGGCTCGTCGGTCGAGTTGAAGCGGAACAGCTGGCTAGGCTCTACCATGAACATCATCTCGTCATCGTCGGCGCTGAAGGGAGAGTAGACAGGAGCCCAGTTCTTCTCGCGTTGGTATCGGGCGGCAGATTCTTCTGCCTCGGGAGGCTGGCGACGAAGGAGGACGGGTTTGTCGAATTCGATACCAGGGAGTTCTTTCGCGTGCTTGCCCATCTGCTTGACGAGCTCGGGCACAGCTGCGCGGGCATCGACAATGTACATGCCCTCGCAGAGGTTCTCGTCATTGACCTGGTGGGTGAAAATGAGCATGGGAGTGCCGTTCTTCCTCCAGAAGAGCTTCATGTCCTCAGGACCGATGTATTTATCCATGTCGGGCTGGGCCTTGCAGTGATGCTCGGGACCTTGGGCCTCTGTAAAGTCCTCCACGAGCATCTTATGCCAGTCGTTGTCCGCAGTGAGCTCCGGCCGGCCGAATGCATCCCATGTGAGGCTAACGAAGGTGGCGACTTGCTGAGCTCGTCTGTATTTCTTGCCCTTGATATCTTGGTCGACGTGGGGAGCGCGCGCAATGACGAGGAAGTCGTGCTTGCTGCCCTTTGGCAATTCAAGAAGGGTAGGATTCATAATCTTCTGGCCCGTCTTCTTGACATTAATGGAGTTGTAGAAACCCAAGTTATTCCGTGTACTCGTGAGGAGGCGGTAATCGTTGGTGCGGGAGAGAAGAGGATCGTAGCCGGAATGTCCATTGCCGAATAGCTTGTCGCTCATGGTGAAGGTGAGGATCATGACGACGAGGAGGGCTGTTGTCGTCACGTAGAGGATGATGCGCCGTGGGTGAGGATGAGGAATGCGAACGCTCGAGAGGCGCACGCTCAAGTTGCGCAAGCCGTTAGGCATGCGCATGTTGGAAACGCGCATGTTGAAATGAAGGAGCCGCGTCGGCTGGCGAAGAGAATTGGAGCGAAAGACAGAGGAGGCTCAAGCCTCACATCGAGGAACAGAAGAAGACGTGTCTCGATTCGTGCGGCCGCAATCGGGCTCGGCTCGTTTGAGGCAGCGGTGGTGCTAGAAGTGCAAGCAGGGAGGCAGAGAAAAAGACAGCGCCACGAAGGAAACAAAAGACGGCAAAAGAGCGGATAGAAAAGAAAGATGGAGACAAGGTGAGGCGAAGTGATGTCTAGTGTTTGACACGATGGAATGGAATGATTGATTGGACTTTTTGCAGGCGAGTTCCCCCCCTAAAACAAGCATAAGAAGGAACCCACGATTTCAACAGACTTTTTTTCTTCTGGTTAAAGGGGAGGGGGGGTTACTACAGGGCCTAGCAGGGATGAGGGCCACTAAATCTAGAGTTATTTTTCAAAGGAAGCTTCGATTCCCTGACATCCTGTTGGTCAATGCGTCATAGACTGCGCCACAATTGGTTGATTCCCTTCTAGAGCTCTCCACTGCCGTTGGTACCGCACCCAGTGAAAGAACAGGTTCAGGACATGAGCTTGTTGATCAGTGAGTTCTTTTAAACCTGTTTGCGTCTCAGACATCGGCGATTAAAACACGTGGGGGGCTCTCATCTCAGATCAGACAGAATGTTCGTGATATCCAGACATAAGATCTGTCAATTGAGCGCGCAGTCGTGGCACAGAACGTTCTAGATTTGGGATGCGGAGAAGGCCTGTAATACAGTGCATGAACAACAAATGCTCACGCGGATGGTTGCCATATTGATACTGTATTTCATCATCCTTCGCACGGGCAGTTGCAACGCCAAGTCTGCTCACGCACCACCAGATAAATAAATCTGTGGAGATTGTCAACATGGAATTGTAGATTTGCCAAGGTGATCATCCACCTTTTTTTCGTCTCTTCTAACATGTAAATCAGCCCTATGGCGAACTCTAATTCTCGTGCATTCTGGCCGAGCTCATATGTTTACATACTGTATCCATTGTCACAGATATGATGAGGCGGTGATGCATACGTCAACACTGCGTATATGCTGTAAGGTCTGGACTCTTCGTTAAGGCCTTGGCGGCTTTAGAAGGATTGCCTGCCTAAGCGACGACCAAGCATGGCCAGTTCTGTGCGCCTCTTTATGTTGCTTCACCCACACACTGAACCGTCACAATGATGTATGGGCTGAAGCGAGACGCGTCACCCTCAGGCTGAGATCATTCTGCAACCTCCAATTCGGGACGTACCTTGATTGTGCCTTGGGATTCTCGTTTTTGAGCATTTCGTCAGGCCACTACGTGGTGATGCTCAGAAACACTGATGCGAGGTAAATTGTTTATATCGTTCTCTGGTTTTGTGTTTTAGAAGGGCGCCTAGCTGCAAAACTCGATTTGTTGAGGTATCTTAAAGTCAAGTGTCCACGGATTATGAACGGTCTCTGGATGAAAGATTTCGCTGGAATGGCTGATTGAGGAGTTGTGTTTCTTCTGTATATGGGTTAAACCTCATGTTAAGATTCTCCTTGGTCCGAAATATCCGACTCACTGAGTACAGCATGACCTGCAACAATCTTTGCTCGTAGGTTCCATGATGTTCAGTGAAATAAGGCCAAACCATTGTCAGCCGCCTGTATGAACCAATTTAGAGCGGCCTTCACTGAATTCTTTTAGCAAGGACTTGGTGCTGCAATTCTTGGTAGCCACATCGTGGACAATGGAAACTGTAACTGATGCGACCCAGTTGAGAATTAACAGAACGCTGGAGGACGACTTCAGCTATTATTGTGATGTTGCACGATCTGTAGCATCCACTAGATCTCGGCTGACCGGTATCAAGCTCCTTGGCACCAATGTCCATAGAATATCATAGCGATGACCGTGGTGCTAGAAAAGACCCCAGTCGGAGGAGCAAGGTATTTTGCTGAAAGTAGAAAGCCTTCGATAGAAGACCAGACGCTTCCTGATATGAGTTTTGCTATTGGAATTACTCGTGGCAAACGGGAAAGCTGGCTCAACAATAATGCTGTACTAAAGAGGCAGGATCTTTATGGCTTCGTTCGGTGATGAGTGACTCGGAGATTTTCCACAAATGCGTTTTAATCCTGCGAGTGACCCTGGAACATAAAGAAGTTTATATTGAGGTATTTCAGAGCCGGGAGGCTGTTGTTACAACAGATTGGACCTCGCGGACCGTTCTGGTAAATGAGGAGATAGTCAACTGAAGCTGAGGTTCTTGACCCCAAGTTAGGAAGTAGGGAGCTATCGAGGTCTTGAGGATCAACAATGTAGAACAGCAACTTTCAATTTCAACCTCCAGGCAATGTGAAGAAGGAGCACGTCAATAGGCAAAGCCCATGATAGGCCATGGAATATGAAGCCACTGAAGGACATAATGAAAGCCGTTTGAGGAAGGGGTTAGTCTGGTTCATATCTTGATGTGACATCTACTGTTGAAAGTCTTGACAGACGTGACAGCTAGAGGTACTAATTTAGGTCTCAAAGAGACGAGTTGAGTTACTAATCGTAAAGTTGGCAAACTATATACGATTCAAACACTTCTTTCCTGCTACTGTTACATCTGCTCTGTGAGTCTCATGGCACTCGGCCACGAAGCACACGCCGAATCAACAAGTCTCCCTGAACATACTGAAGGTATTAAGGAACTAACACACATCTAGTAAGTGGGCGATGTTAGCTTGAGGGCTGTTAGTATCATAGCCAGACTCACCTTGCTCTTTGGGCAGATGTGTGTATTGATGCGTGGATGACTGTGCATTAAGAGAGGGCAAAGAAGCAAAGAGTAACAAAAGACAGGGGAAAAGCCTCCTCTCCAAAAGATCTCAGAGAACAACGTCACCACTCAAACATTGAACTGTGTTCGCATGTTGTGAGCAGATCTAAGGTAGGATATGAGGCAAAGACGACAAAGGCCATAATGCTTAAGATCAGTGTAAGTTTTGAAATTGCCTAGAGAGCAGGTTCCCTCCGACTGGCTCAGGAGATGGAAGCTAACTCTGATGAAGGGTGATGGGGCTTATGCAACGAAGCCTGATGCGCTCAGGTTCAAAGTGAGGTGATCAGAGAACGAGAAGGGAAGGCGCATGTAGATGAGATAAAGTGAATGGGGGAGTTGTTGTCAGAGTGGAGGTGTTGCATACGAGTCAGCCAGACACAAGCAGAATAGCCATGCAACGTTTTCGGATGCCGTTAAGTGTATGAAGTAATGTCAGAATTGTTCATCTGCCGAAGTTGCACCAGAGGCCCGCACATCAGGCGACTTGGCGTAACAGACGGGTCAAAATGCAGTTACTGGGATGTTGTAAGTGGGATATCTGTATCTGAAAGGACCGCGAGTCAGTGATAGAGGGTTTCTGCGTTGCAGCTTGAGCACGTATGCCATGTAGCTCTGTCATATCAGAGGCCAAGTGAGGGATCTTGAAAAGGAGAGGCCAAGAGTAGAATGAGTTCGTCCTGAAGCGCAAACGGTTGCAACTCATGAGGGGCTTGTGAAACCTTCAACTGATAGTACGGGAACGGCATGGCCGAGAAAATAGAATCTTGGCGAGGCGCTGATTGAGAAATGGCGAGAAGAAGATATTGCCGTGCTTGTTCTTGGCCAAATACCGGGTTCCCCTTTGGTCGTTCTCCATAGCCCAAAGTTACCTGTCATATCTATCCCACTTCCCGTGGTTCAAGACCAGCTTTAACTTGTAACATTTTCTTGGCAGGTCCTTTCTTTGCAATTCCGCTCCGGACCTACAAGTAATCGCCGCGTGTGGTTCTTTGTGAACAAATCTGACCATTATTATAGCATAGTTGACTTACAGCGCTATAGGTAGCATCTTATCAGAGGCATGGGGTTTAATTGAGCATTCAAGGGCACCGTTACGTTGCATCTACTATCAGCGGGATCTCCGTAACCGGATGTTAAAGATTATACAGAAGAGGAATGGCTTGACAGGCCGTTGACGGTAGCTATATATATCCTGGTCAATACCCCTGTGCTACAGTGGGGGGCAAAAAGTATGAAGACCCCCTAAGTAGCTCCCCCCTGACTAGCCCGATTGAGACCGCGTTTTCAACGCCACTTTTCCCCACCTTCACACTCATCACAACACCAAAAAACAGCTCACGATGCCGCGAGGAAAGGAGCTTTCGCCGTCATTACGGTCTCGAATATGCGAATTAAAGAGACAAGGCTATTCCTACCGTCAAATTCAGATGCAGTTTACCCATATTCCCCTTGGAACGATCAAAACCACGTGCCGCCGCGAGGCACAACGGGGAGCTGAAAATTTTTCACTGCCGCGTTCAGGCGCGCCTCGCAAGCTCACAGAGGAGCAGCGAGATCAGCTTTTTGACTCCGTCACCACCGATCCACACATAACTATGAGAGATTTACTCGATTCTGTCGATAACGTCGTCAAATTACGCTCCTTACGATACCTCCTACGCGAGATGAACAAGAGAAAATGGATGCAGAAGAAACGCGTCGCCCTGACGCCGCTGCAGGCCGGCAAGAGGCTCAGATGGGCACAAACCTATCAGGGCATTGACTGGCGCCGTGTCAAATGGAGTGACGAGTGTATGGTCCGCCGCGGTCAGGGATTGAAACCTATTTGGACCTTCTTATCGCCTCGAGAAGCCCTTCGCGTTGGTGACGTTCAGGAAGCTAGAAGACAAGGCGCCGTTCGACAGATGTTTTGGGCTGCCTTCGGTCACGTTTCTCGTACGCCGTTGGTGCCTCTTGTTGGCAACGTCAACGCCGTTGGCATACATCATCTTTATTCCTTCATCTTGCCTTGGTTTCTCCAAGCGGGAGATATCTTTATGCATGACAACGCGTCTGTACACACCGCCCGGATCGTCAAAACCCTGCTGGAAGAGCTACAGGTCGAGTTGATGACCTGGCCGCCGTATTCGCCTGATTTGAACCCTATAGAGAATCTGTGGGCGCTCATGAAGGCAGAGATATATCGGTTACATCCGGAACTGACACACGCAGAGGATACAGTCGCTACGCAACATGCCCTAGTCTTAGCTGCGATGGAAGCTTGGGATAGTCTTAAAGATACAATATTAAAGAACCTCTGTGATACGATGCCGAACCGCGTTGCAGCTGTGATTGCCGCAGAAGGCTGGTACACAAAGTATTGATCCTGTTTACCCTCGTTTTGCAAGGTCGAAAACGCAAGCTTAAAGCGGCATCGCGATAATCTCCTGTTGCGGTTAGACGCCTTCTTCGGTACCTCGGGGGGTCTTCATACTTTTTGCCCCCCACTGTAGTCTGAAGATCGATTAACCTGACGTTTGACACGTGCTTCAGGGCTGAGCCTTGGCGCAAAACCGAGGCTATGACAATGTCTTTGTGATTACCTGCCTATTTGAAGATAATCGAGTTCATTTGAGGAAGCTCAGTCGATTTAGTTAATGAAGATCACTCGTAAAAGGCAACTTCCATGCAACAAGGTCTTCAGCATTTGTCGCGATGGCTTCACTCAATCGAGTCGCTTGGCGTCCCTGCTGCGCCGCATCCCTGCTTCGTCACCAACGGACCTATAACCGCCCACGTCGCAAAAGGCAGTGATACCATCAATCCAACGTTTAACCGTGATTCGCCTATCAATTTCGTCCCTTTTTCGCATCGCATTAAACCCACCAGCCTATAGCATGCCACGAATCCTTGTAACCACTCACCTGAGATGTTATTCCCACCGTTAGACACCTTCCCCATTTCGACTAGAGCCATGCATGTGATGGTCGGCATTTGCCGTACTGACAGCTTTAAGGGTTCTAATGGTCCAGAGCTGAACTGCTTAGTGGACTGTTGTGCTATGCCTTTGGACATATGGTATACCTACTTTCCTAATCTGTTGGCTGCCAAGTCACCGTTGAGACGAACTCTATTCCCTATTCACTAGCGTCGGTATTGAGCTGGTCTGTTATATCTTGATGCCATCTCTCACCATGTTCGGCTCATCACGCTCACTTCCAGGCATCGCCTTGTCACTCATTCAACAAGTCTCTCGTTTTTCATCATGAGAACCTCGTTCTCGTCCATTCTTTTCAGCCTTTGGCTTCTTTGCCTTGGCGTGCTCGCACACGACGAGTCATGCGGTTGCACTGTCAAGTACATTGTCGTTGAGATGCCTAGTCAGACAGTTGCTGCTCAGACTAAGCCTCCGACAATTACTTCTGTGCAAACCAAGCCCACTAATGTCTGATCTAAGCCCAACCAGACAACTGTTCGCGCATCTTCGACTTCCGCTCACCACAACACCACAGCGACTTTCCTTCCCAAGCCCCCCGCAAAGGTCAACTTAAGCAACCCCAAAAATGCAGTTCCTAAGAAGAACATCTCCATGTCTTACAGCGACGTTAAGAAGCCCCGCAACTAGACCTTCCCTGCGCTTAACACAACTGCTCCTAAGGGAGCCATCAATATAGACCTCATCATGAACCACCCAGCTGTTATTCTGGATCACATTGACGCTATTGTCTCGGTCAAGTGTACGGCCGATTCCATCAAGGTCCAGTTCAGAAAGTCTGCCGCTTTCGAGAAGGCCATTAATACTTAGTCAGATAATGAACCCTTCATTCTCATCACAAACAACATGGGCAATTGCAAGACCAATATTAGTTAAGCTTTCTATCTTGTTAAAGGGGTTACTACAGACAAGGGTAATAAGACTATCACTTGCCATGCTGCTAAGCAAGAGTTGGCTGACATTGCTAGTATGTCTCTCTACATTAATACAAGACAGAACTAACATCGTGCAGAAACCTGCGAAATGTCATTCACCTCCATCCCCGCCACCAAGTTAACGAAGCGCCTCACATTGAACCCCAGTCTGTCTCTCAACTTCGGAACTGGTCTTGAAAGAGATACTGTCCTTTTCCAGGAACAGCCATGGGTGACCATCAAAGCCGAGAAGGCAGAGTTCTCTTCCACTGTCTCCTTCTCTGGACGCGCCAAGTACAACTTCTGGCGCTTCAAGGTACGTGGTTCTGAAACATTGAGGAGCCTGGTTCACTAACTTGAGTAGATGGAAGATCTTTATTTCGATCTCGACACCCATTTCTCAGCCGATGTTGCTTTGGCCGCCGATGTAGCCGCAGCTTGGTCTAGATCTATCCTCTACGACCCCGATACTCTCACATACAGCCTCGTCGAAGTTCCCGGTATCCTCTCTCTCGGACCAGGTCTGTCTTTCGCTGTTGGAGTCGATGTTGATACCTCAGCTGCCGTTGCCGTCAGAGCTGGCGCCGGTATTGCTATCCCCGCCGCCAACGTCCACCTCGATTTCCTCGACTCGGGCAAGAATGCGGCTACTGGCTGGGAGCCTCAGTACACTTCATACGCCAACATTACCGAAAGCGTTGAGGTCGGCTTGAATGCTAGTGCATCGCTCACTGTCCAGCTCACCTTCAAGCTTCTCGGCGGCCTGGTCGATCTCAGCAGCGGACTCACAGCCACTCCCGAATTTGTGAACAAGTTCACTCTGGATGCTGCGCAGTCGGCCCATGCTTCGAATGACGGCGCTGGGGTAAATCTTTTGGACGCCGAAAAAGTTGCCCCAGCTACGACACCTGGTTCAGAACTTGCTGTCGCAAATGAGCCCAAGGATTGTGGTGTTTCTCTCAAATCCGACTTCATTTTTGATCTGGAGGGCTTTGCGACAAAGTGGTGGAAGGCTAATCTGTATCACGTTGAGGTCCCCATTACAGATGCTTGCTATAATTTCCAGTAGTAATACGTTGCAAACAAGGACCGCTTGGCATAGATGGCAGCTGTACTATTAGTCTTAGTCTCATAATTCTCATATACCCTTTTGTGCGATCGACCATTAGCCTGATTGTGTCTGCGCAGGCATCTAGAATAAGTCTGACAGCATTACGCCACTCACTCCAGGCATCCAGATACCAGCGCACCATAAAAGCCAAACCGGCTGAGACGACGAGGTGTATGGTAATAATTTATCCAAGTCAGTGATTTCCCATAAAAAGATGCCTGCACAAGATACGTCTGATCAAATCCGCCAACAGGTGTCTGCATGGCTCAACAACACGCCATATGCAGCGTCTTTACTCGAACCTTTGGCTGGTGGACAAGCAAATTTCACGTATCGCGCTCGCCTGATCAATCCACTGGATGACGGCACGACAGAGGTTATTGTCAAGCATGGCGAGCCTTACATGGCGCGTCACCCCGCCAATGCTGTCGCTGTTAACCGATGCGTGAGTGAAAGGATGATAGAGGAAGAGTTTTGCTGACATGACAAAGGACGTCGAAGGGGAAATTCTTTCAGAATTATCTACGAGTCCCGTAGACATGGTGCAGTCCGAAAATACCTCATACACCGTTAGAACGGCCACAGCCTATGCCTACGATGCTGAAACCAAGACGTTGGTGCTAGAGTATATTCCTAATGTCGTAGATCTCAAGACCTACTCTCTGAACCATTTCCCATCTCCAACACCTGAATACTTACGCAAACCAGCCCATGAACTGGGAAAAGCATTGTCGATGTACATGGTCAAATTTCATGACATGACCAGAGAGATTGTTCAGAAGTCGCTTAAGCAGAAGCATACCCACCAGCTATCAGGTTTCAACAGGGTGATTGATAGCAGCAATGACATGCAGAGGCTAAAACATTGGATTAACTTCGATTGGATGATCGACCGTGTTGATCAGTTCCCTGGAATTCTGTTGGAAGCAAAGGATACACTTCGTCTCGTCAAAAGCATGGCACTGAAGGAGCTGAGCGACCCCTCCGCAGACTTGACACTGATTCATGGCGACTATTACCCCCAGAAGTGAGTCCTTCCCCAGCCCTTTGAAACCAGAGTTAATGAATTTGAAAGTATCTTGCTGAAAGATGCCCGCCTTCAGCCGGCAACTACTAGAACCCTGTACGTTATCGACTGGGAAAATTCCCAGGTCGGCGTTCCGAGCCTCGATCACGGCGGCATGCTGGGCGAGATGTATGTACTCTGGAAATACAAACATGTCGACGCTGGGTTATGGATGCTTCAAGGCTACGCTGAGGGGCTGGGACCTCAGACTGAGGATGCTGCATGGCGAGTGGCCCTTCAAGTTGGGGTACATCTTTTGAGTTTTGGTACTTTGGCATCGGGTTGGGGTACGACTGAGGAAGTGGAAGACATGGCTCGCCTGGCAAGAGATGTTATTGTCAAGGCTTGGGCTAAGGATAGGAGTTGGTTTGACAAGAGCGATTTTGCCTGCTTGTTTGCAGGTGCTCCGCAAGATTGAGGACACTGTTAGATATTTGGGGTCATCGATCGTCGTTACTGGAGAGCCTCAATCGACGACCCAATTTTTAAGCATGGCAGTTACTCTAGAATCGCCCAAGATCGTGACATAATCAGTGGATATTGACGAAGCTTATTGCCCACGGCAGTGACCTCCAATGCCGGCATCACTCAATTGCAAGGAAAAGAAATGAGTATGATGCTCAGGACCACGTCTGTGTTGTACAGACAACCCGATCACGAATGATATGACTCGGTTACAGCTGGGCACTCGTCTACGAACCAATCAAGTTGTTATATCTACGCGTCGTTAACAATCTCGATGAGTTTGTTAACGATTTCTTGATTCGAGCTGATGCCAAGTCCACCCGCTCGGATAATGCGGCCTCGGCTGACGGCGTCTCAATATGGAGCCGCAAATCCCCGATCCAATCAAATGCAGTGATCTTCAAAAACTGCAAGGAACAGAGTCGGGATCAGGCAGGTTTAGCTGTTGATTTATTTTATGTTGTGACGTCAAAGACACGGCAACAAACGTGGGCTTTTGACAACAAACATTACCAATGATCTCATATCCTCACTAAGCATAAAATAAATAAAATAGCTAAAAACTCAATTGACTTTTTGATCTTCAGCACATTCAGACTCCTTGTGACCTCTCGCTAACTCACTATGGCTCGTCAAAATACCCTGAGCAAGGCTCTTGTAGGCTTGCTGCCTCTCGCTTCAGCAGCTTCACTCAACTCCGAGTACACCTTCAATCCTCTCCACCATCTCGCGGGCATTGCTCCCTACTTCGAGCCCCAAGATCCTCCCGCTTCTCCCGATGCGCCCCAGGGCTGCACCCCCGAACGCGCTGCGTATCTCGTACGACATGCTGCTATTTACGCCAACGATTTTGACTTTGAGGAGTACATTGAGCCTTTCATTGAGAAGGTTCAAAACAAGACCAAGATCGACTGGAGCAAGATTCCTTATCTGAACTTCTTGGACGATTGGGAGCCTCCCATTTCTGATGCTGAGGTGTCGCTTTTGACCAACGTGGGAAGACTTGAGGCTACGCGATTGGGTGTTGATCTGGAGTTCCGATACCCAGAGTTCAAGCAGCCCAAGAAGGTCTGGACTTCATCGGCCGAACGAACCGTCAAGTCCGCCCAATCTTTCGTCCGTGGCCTTGAGTCTGACGACAAGTCTATCAAGGTCGAGACCATTTACGAGTCAGAGGAATCTGGTGCCGACAGCTTGACCCCCTACAAGGCCTGCCCCGCCTACGATGGCTCCACCGGCAGCGATGAGGCCGAAGTCTACCAGAAGAAGTACGCCAAGCCAATCGTCGATCGCTTCAACGCTCTCGCATCCGACTTTAACTTCACTGTCAACGATATCTTTGGCATGCAGCAGCTTTGCGGCTACGAGACTGTTACTCGTGGCAAGTCGCCGTTCTGCAACCTTGAGCTATTCACTGCTGATGACTGGCTTGGCTGGGAGTACTCTGAGGACGTGCGATATCACTACAATGCTGGTTACGGCAACCCGATCTCTGGTTACGTCGGTATGCCCTGGCTCAACACTACAGCTGGTCTCCTCCTCGGTGATGACTCCGATGAGGAACTTTACGTCAGCTTCACCCACCGTGAACTGCCTCCCATGGTCCTCGTGGCTATGGGTCTCTTTAACAACTCCGAGCCTGCCGGCACAGAATCTCAGATCAACGATACCATGCCTCTGAGCAAGATCAACTACCGTCGCGCCTGGAAGAGCTCTCACGTGCTGCCCTTTCTGAGCAACATCGCCATCGAGCGCCTCAATTGCACCAATACCTACGGCTACGAAGATGGAGAGTACTATCGCGTTCTAGTCAACAGCGCGCCCCAGGCTCTACCTTCATGCGAAGACGGACCCGGAACAAGCTGCACGCGAAAGAGTTTCGAGGAATATGTGCAGGACAGAGTCGAAAAGTTTACTGGCTTCTCAGAAAAGTGTGGCGTGGAGTACGATAACTCTACTGACATTCTGTCCATTTACAACAATTAATGACATTCACCATTATGTAACTTTAAATACATACTTAATATGCATAATATCTGATTTGATAGCACTGACCATCATAAACCTTGTACAGGAACGTTCAGCTTTCATTGCTCGAGTGAGAGGGACCTTGACTTGTCGTGACCTGATACTTCGTAGTACCGGAAGGCAAAATCCTTGGAAATGTGACCATGACACAAAAGTACATCAGGCTTTTGCTCTTTCATTCACGCCAGGCCGAGCAGGCCTTGCAGCCTGTACACCATTTAACTCACTTATTATCCGACATATAAGAAAGACATCTTCTCTTTTCCTTCAAAAATGAGGATTTTGTCTGTCAAAACCTACTCAGGCATAAACTTTACAGTCGTGGACTCTGATGGACTGATTCGTCAGGCTTTGGGGCATGAACCTTTTGAAGAAGCCTTTGACTTTCGTTTATCAACATGTGTCCTGGAAAGTTCGCCACTCGGGATGACTATAAGATGCAATGCTCTATCTGTAAGGTGAATTAATTGAATAAAAGGTTATGTCTGTCCAGAAACATCACCTCTGACAATAAAAGATCACCACCAATCGTGAAAGTTGTGCACACTTCTCACTTATCAATATCGAATCGATCTACAGGTGAGATGAAACGCGAGGGCGATACAGAGGCCATGTCCCGGGATCGCAGCTTCACTCTCTTCGCCGAACTACCAACCGAAATACGCCTGATGATATGGGAAGCCGCCATACCTGAAGAGGTACATCCTCAGTCAAAGATATGCGAGATTTGGGACTTGGTACGAGGCAAAGACAAACTTGCAACCACACCCCGAGCGATGGCCAATATACGTTTCCTAGCCTGTTGTCACGAATCCCGTCACCTTGCTAAGAGGAATGGAAGTCTCGTACCATTAAAGAGACTTTTACCGGGCAAAGGGCCGCGAGAGAAAGTTTGGATTGATCGCAATGTCGAGATTGTTTTCATCCCTTTCCAGTCGCACTATCTTGACAGGATCATCCGTCTTCCACCGAATGTTAAAACCCTCGCCGACACGATGGGTAATACCTACGACCGTGTTCGTGAAACGACCGTCGGGATATACATTGAGAAATGGCGAAAGGAACGTACTATCGATATTGATACGTTATACTTTGGCCTTCCGGGCGAACTTCCCATGTATGTCTTTCTACCATCTGAATGATTTACTGCCGGACATTTGCTAACAAACACTTTGTACCCAGTGACTACAGGAAAAACAGTGGTGGGATGAGAGTCCAAGTTATATCTCCTAGGTTTGGAGGAATTCGTATCATATGGCCCAGGTTTACCAAGTTGGCTATTTCCTGACTACACTATACTTTGGCTCTGGGTTGATAGACTGTTGGAAGCATTAGTCTCGTTCTTCTTTGTAAAGCCTGAGAGAGAACACATCTTTTGATGATGCCCCTGGCTTCGGTTTATAGCTCTGAAATGTCATAAACCGTTTCCAGCGAATCACCCCGTGACGCAAAGAAGGCACTGCAGACAAACACATCACCTGGTAAAAGGAAGAAATCTCGTAGAGATCATATAATAATGAGCCTTGCGAATATTTACTATGCAAAGGATGGCCAGCCACTGTCATTAATGATGCCAAAGTTTTATGTCTTTACTTAATGGTACTATAGGTAATTTGTGTGATATTAGAACACTTTAAAGTCACCACTTCAAGGATTCGGAAGGTGATGCTATGTAAATCTTTCAATTCGGCAGTGATATTGTGTTTCACAAGGTTTTGGTTCTGGTTCAATAGCTTCACTTCTTCTATTTCACTGCCTTCCCTAAGCTTTCGTGAGTATAAAGCTAAAAAAGTATTTTAAGAGCATTGATCATAGTACAATAAATGCTAATCACAATTACAGTTTGCACTTCAGGGATAACAGAAAGTCTAACTGATAAAGATTGAAGTTGACTGGAGGATCACAAGACTGAGTGCTGTTTGAAGTAATGCTTGAGTTTCTACTGTAATGACATTGTGCTTGTCATCTAGAGAATATTAGTGAATTCGAATCGTCTTACTAGCAATGTATACTTTATCGAAATCTGACGAGCGAGGGCACCAACAAAATCATGCTTGAAACTCTCTTGTCTGGAGATTCCATGAGACCTATAAATGTTTCTCGTTCCCTTGACCTCTCATACCTTGCCTTCCTCTCCATTTCATCTTCTCAAGTCAAATACCGCACAGGAATACTCGGAAAGGTCTCCATCTCCTACCCTGTCTTCAAGCCACCCATAGCGCTTTTAGAATCATGACTCTCGTCCCTTACGAACACACCCGCGAAGACAGGCCGCCCACTTCCACGAAGGCTTTTTGTTACACCTGCGAGTACTTTCCTCCTCCACCTGGGCTCGCTCCCGCGAAACATCTTTCCCCTCCTGTTCTTCAGCTTGTCCGAGACCGAAGGAATAAAACTCGATTCAAGCCATATCGAGTGCCATTGGGGGCTAGACTATAACAACCATGCATATTGTGCAGCGGCCATCCTCAAAATAGGGGTGCATAATTACTTTATATTTCACTCAACAAGCTGAGACTTTGTTCCCAGGGGCAATATCATGTAGAAGCACAGAGATCGCTATGGCCGAAGGACTCGGCGTGGAAGAGGCGCTTATTCGTCAGGATATGGGATACAGTAATGATGGTTGTTTCACTGTACAAGGCCGAGATCACTGTCAAATGGGCTTCCGAAACCGAGAACTTCATCAGTTAAGTTTGGAAAAGGGCGCTTGGGCGACCATCTGATGTACACGGTAAGCTTGACGCCTCGTTGGCTCAGCATCTTGTAGTTGCAGAACACTTTAATCGAAACATGACTCACCTATACCTTTCAGTTTCCTATTCATATCGCGTAACTGGATTCTCCGTGCTTGTTCAAGTTTCCATTGACAAGTCTTAGTTGCAATTAACACACCTGGCTGAGAACTGAATGATATGGTGTAAGTTTGGCACTCAAACCTTGGGTCCACTTGTCAAAACTCTGCGGCCAAAAGGCCCTCACAGCTAAACTAAAGACACAGCTTAGGACCCAATGCGTGTTTGAAGGTTCTGCGTTGAAAAGTTAGAAGAAAAATTAGCAGAAGATGTCTTACATAAAAGGGCAGCCCCCATCCTCAGCCCTGTCTTATTCTCTTGTATCATCATCACACGAAGCTCGCATCATAACTTTACCAAAGTTCCCGCACCACTCTCATCAACAGCACTAAGTCTACCCTCTCAGAACTATACACTCAGATATCACCTCCTGCCACCATGGGTCAATCCATGTCAAATGATTTTGAGAGCTTCAACAACTTGCCGCCAGAGCTTCGGCTGATGATTTGGGAAGAAGCTGTTCCGAAGAAAAAAGACACACATGCAGCCTGTAAGATTTTCCACGACCACTTCTTACGTGGTCTGCGGTTTGAGAAGCCAGAGGGGGCAGATGGACCTCGACCCCTCCTGGAGTCATGCTACGATTCTCGTGCAATGGCAATGAAGAGTGGAGCGTACATGACTGTCAAGGACAAAAAGTTTCGAATAATCTGCAAAACACTCCGAGGACTTTTCGAAAAGAGATACCATTCCGTTTGGGTTGACAATAGCATTACAACTTTACACGTACCGATCGCTGCACTGACATGCGGACGCATCACCAATTTACCGACCAGTATCCAGGCTATAGCTTGCATGGTGCCCACACCACAGGCACTCGAAGCGTTGCAAAAGTGCCTCACCCATGATCCCGAGTACAAAGGCATCAAAACCGTGTACCTTGGGATTGCTGGTATACCCATGCAGTATAGCAAAGGCGACGATCCAGACCATTATCCCTGCACGGAATCCGAGTCAGCCGTTGTCCCGCTTGACGACAAGAAGTTGATCAATTTTCTCACATCAGCCTACAAAGCCCATATCGCTATCGCGATCGGAGATTCCGCGGTTCGTGAGGACGCATTCCATCGCAAAAGCGCACTGAGGTTCAAGAAGAGCCTCGAAAAGGAATGGGAATATCAGCAAGATTCGCGCTTGAAATGGGACCCTGAGAACGGCATAAAGTTAGTCCCAGCTGTTATATTTGGACAAAAGACGAGGCCAATAGAAGTCGGGAATCGCGGTCGTCTCCGGCGTGCTGCCCTTATGCTTCAGATCAGTTGGCGCATGGCCCAGATTGACCTAACTTGGATGGATGGGTTTGCTTATGACAATGGAGCTGGTAACGAAGACGACCTAAATGAGCTTCCGTATCAGAGGCGGCTCCGACAGATGACTCGCGATGAGAAGGATGATCTCCGACACCTTTATTGGTCACCACACAGTGATGAAGGGGAGGAAAGATGGAATGCTACTACGTGAAGTAGTAAAACGCTCAAACTCGTATATGTTTGGCATATTTCGTTTCTAGATGAAGGACAAGAGATCTTTATGCGTGCTTTCAACCAAATCCCAACCATCATGTTCAGATTGAGACCCTTCCCTCCTCTTGTCGTGATCCTTGCCCGGATCTGGGTATTTTCTCACATGTTCGATGGCCCAGATAATATCTTTGCTCAACACAGGAGGTATTCTGCCTTCCCCGGATAATGTACCAAGACCAGCAATCTTGAAGAACCCTTCCAACCATCCGAAAGTCTCACCAGTCTCCCACTCTATCTCGTGAAACTTTCTTCCCTGCTGTTTACAGAGTTTCTCTCTGTCATGTTCCCATTTCTTTTGTTCTTCCTTTGGCGGAAGAGGAATAGAATTTCTCCCCGAAAAGAGTCGTGCAAGTGCAATGGCTTGATATTCGAAGCTTCGAAATGTCAAGACGCGAGGCATACCTACGACTGCCAAGTTGGGGATGTCCTGGAAGAAGGTGTGCCAGTAGTTGTTGATAAGCTTCCTTTTCTTGTAGTCAAATAGTGGTCGGCCGTTCACTTTGCTGTTCCAAAATGGATAAGATGGAAGATATCCTGTGCAGTAAAGGATGTGATCAATGTCTTTGAGTTCGCTTCCATCATCGAACACGATTGTGCCATCCAGTCGATACTCTTTGATGACTGTCTTCCACTCCATCCCGAGGGGGGGTTTATCGCCATCCAACCTCCCTCGCGATCGTCTTGACTGGTATAGTGGTTGATGCACAGACTGTAGAAGATCCACCGCTATATCATGGCCAGAGGCGGAGTTTCCAATAACGAGGACTTTTTTATTGGCGTAGATCCAAGGTGAGCGATAGAATTTGGAGTGTATCACTCTGCCAAGGAATTTCTCCATGTATGCCTCCAAACCTTGCACGTGGGGAACCTAGTCTCAACCGTCAACAGGCAATTACATTGCTGAATGTCAGTGTACCTACCCAGGGAATAGCATAGTGCCCGTTGGCAAGTATAACGGCGTCAAAGTCTTCTTGCCACCATACATCGACGTGACGCAGAGGGTCATATTTGCGCAATGTTAGCCTCCACGGCTTCAGACCTCCCTTTGTAGCGGCGGGTAGCTGGGAGATATCTTCTACTGTAGTGTTTAGAGACAAATACTCGTCAGTCTTTTGAGTGGAAAAATATGTTTCAATGTACTGGCGAGGAACATAATGGGGAACGAAGGGTCCATAAGAAAACGGCTGGTCCGAGAATGACATTGCGATTTGAGGCACATTAGTCCTATTTCTTGTCAGAAATGCAGTATCAGAGTGATCGAGTGAGCCACTTGCGTTAGATTCTCATAAATGGGCGTATGAGCGTATCTCTCTTGCTGATTCGGAGGCGTCGTGGTCGGTAGGTTCTCTGGAATCTCAAGTGGCTTATCAATATCTTCTGGGAAGCCTCCAGGCTGAATAGAAGCAACTATTGGGTCGGCATCGTAAATCCTAATATTGGTGAGCCTAAGATCTTTGCTTCCCGATTACTCTATGCTTACCAGGTACCCCCCGGTGTTTCCCTCCTTTCAAACACTCGAATACGGTCGAAGTAATTCTCTGCCTTGAGAGCTGCCGCGGAAATGGCGCCTACAAAACATGAATGATTAGTTCTTCCATAGGTCGTCAAGCGGGGTGAAAGCGTGAAGAATTACCGGCAGCTCCGGCACCAACAACCGCAACAGACTTGATGTTATAGTCTCCCATAATGGATTTCTGAAATCGATAATAAAATTATTATGAGAAAAATAAAGATCGCGAATCTATTAACGGAAAATACTCTCATCGACTTCATATTCCTTATCGCAACACGCCATATGCTGAGATCATTCATCATATTCGTCATGTGCAACATCAATGTCACCATCGTATCACGTGAATTATTACCGACCATGTAACGTCTGATATACAAAGTGACACAATACCGGAACATATAAAATGAAAAACACTATTAACTCCACTATCATCCTCCCATTTCATCCCATCACTGAGGCTTTGGGGTCGACTTTGCGTCTCTCAACTTCCTCTCCAACACGTCTATGCCACCAAGTTGTTTGACAGTCGAGTCGAAGGTACCTGTCGGAAACAGAGTGCCTAGGCGAGCCAAACCAGCACTACCGCCTCGAAAGACCAGATAAGGTGGTTTGCGTTGACTCAAATCTCCAGCCACTTGTTTCGCCCAGGTCATCGCATCAGGTTTGTTCATCCCTGTTTCATTGCCGTTCATCGAAGATTCGATAGCCTCCTTAGCGACGTTGTATATCGAGTCCTTAGGAAGTTCAGCATCCGGTGAATTGCTGTGAAAAGTGGACTTGACGCCACCTGTGAATAGGTTGATGGCCCGGATACCAAAGGGGGCGAGTTCGACTCTCAAACTCTCAGTCACACTGGCTGCAGCGGCCTTTGATGCTGCATAAGTTCCTTGGAATGGGATACCAGCTCCGAGAAGACCAGATGCGGAGGTGTTGTTAATAAGTAAAGCGCCGTGGGTAGACTTGAGAAGTAGAGGAACGAAGGCCTGGGTGACCCTGATGATAGAGAAGACGTTGAGTTCAAAGAGTTCGTGGCTTTTGGTGATGTCAACATGTATAAGAGGCATGCTGTAGCCGGTGCCCGCATTGTTGAGCAGTGCATCCAATGAGCCGCCAGTCATTTGCTTGACTTTCTCAACGGCTGCTGAGACGGATTCATCCGAGCCAACATCCATTTCGATACATTCGAGACCGGCTTCCTTGACTTTACCCAGCTTGGCTAGGTTACGTCCAGAGGGAAAGACACGCCATCCACGATCTTTCATTGCCAGTGCCAGAGCAGAGCCAAGACTGCCGTCTGAGCAGCCTGTTATCAAGATGGTGCGCTTGTCAGACATGGTAAAGGTTTGGTGTTACTCGACTTTTAAGCCAAGGGGTGATGACGGAATAAAAAGGTTGATGATGATTCACGAAACTGGTGTAACAGGATGAATCTATTTATATGATATATTTGCTCCATGACTTTTACTTTTCCTTCATGCTCTGTAATAGATTTCGATTTCGCACTCGCATAACACGGCCAATCAGTCGCGCCGCCTCCAATGGTTGGTCATCATACCTGAGAGCGAGCGAACTTTTTAACGCCTTGTGATTGGATCAACGGAACCCCGATGTAACCCGGGACATCACCATTCTCCGGACCTTTCTGCGTCGAATAATTGGGTAGACACTTTTGTGGAGATTGTCGAGGAAACAATAAAGGAAATGCAAATAGTTTTAGGTCATTGGCCTTGATTACGTTAAAGCACACGGGCATAGAGATCTAATTAGCGGAGGTGGCGCTGCTCGGAGCTCACTTCCTTTCAGAAAAACACAAGCCAGAATTTATATATTTCAGCGGTCTTGTGCCTTTATGTGATCTATGGTGTATGGCGGGACTGTTGAACTAATGAATCATTATCGGGGCAATGGTTGCTCCGACTCTAGGGTGGTGGAGTTGCGGAGTTTCAGGCCAGCTACGGAAGACTATAGGGCTCAGTGGCTCAAAGGTCAGAAGTAAGAGATTTTCCTTACTAGACTTACCCTACGCATATATTATAAGCTAATATATATATATAGATAACCTTTTATTACTCTACTGAATTTATTTATATAGTATAGTATTACTAAGTATAAGGTTAATACCTTCTACTTATAGTATATTTAAGTATATTTAGGTAATTATAAGGCTCTATTTTAATCTATATAGACTTATTATTTTATTATATATATTATCTTTTCTTATAAAGTATACTAAATACTACTTAAAAAGTAATAAATGCTATAGTAATATTTATATAGAGCTAAATAATATTATAAATGCTATTTTTTACTTATTTTATAGCTAGTTACTTACTATTAGTAAGGTTATTAACTTTACTAATAGCCTATAAGTTACTCTAGCAGTTTTTATATAAAGCACTTTAATAATAATATTAACTAAATAATTTTAATTAATCTTTTTAATATATAATAATACTTATAATATAGCTATTAAAAGCTAGTAAAGAAGCATTATATTAATAGCTAATAGTAGCCTAATTATAATTAAAATATATACTAAGTTTTATATTATATTTAAGGTTAAGGATATAGTTACTAGTATAGCTATTATAAAATATAATAGGCCTTCTACTAGGTCCTTTAGCTATAAGAGTAAGATTAAGGTTATACTAATTGCTTTATACTTATTATATACTGCTATAGTTATATTTCTTATATTAAGCTTTTAGGCATTACTAGCTATAATAGAATAAAAGCTTATTTTTAAGTTTAATACTACTATAAGCTTATATAAGCCTAAATACTTTAATAATATTATATATAATATAATATAATTAAAAGACTTCTTTAATAAGGTAAATATTTTACTCCTTTTAAGAGCTAAGATTCCTATTAACCTTTTATTCTTCTATTTTAATAAATAGAATAATTTAAAAGAGAATACTACTATTTACCCTTTTAAGAGATATATTAAGTAAGTAAAATTAATAGAAGCAGAAAGAAGCACTTTTAAATATATAACTAAGCTAAAGTAGAAAAAGGAAATAAAAAAGAAAAAGGGAATAAAGAAGAAGGTAATATAGCCTACTAAGAAGGAAAAAGGCATAAAAGATAAGATTAAAGTTAAAATACCTTAAGAGTTAGTTATAAAAGAAGAGGGAAATAAAAGTAATATAAAGAGCTTTACTTTAGCTGCATTTAAGGCATTTCTAAATAGTATAAAAGAAATAAATTATATAGAAGAGGTAAAGGAGAAGGCTATAAAAACTAATACTTACCTTAAGTAAAATATAGCATTATTATAAAGGTTTAAGTAATAATATATATATAAAATACCTTCTTTTATATTATATAAAGCTATATAAAGTTAATCTTATTAGTATTAATTGCTTTTTAGTTTAAGGTTATAATATTAATATTATAAGTAGCTAAATAATTTTATATGTAATTAATCCCTCTTATAGGTATTAAAAGGAGTCTAATAGCTAGTTAATGCCTATTAAGTATATACTCTTTTAATTAGCCCTATAGGAATAGGTATATAGAGTATTTTAAGCTATTAGGGCTTTTAGTAAGAAAGACTTTCCCCTTAAGAATCTCATTATATACTTTAATTATATCTTTAAGTAGATATATATTAATATTAATTTAATTATTATTATAAAGCTTTATAATTATCTATAGTTAATTAAAAGAGATAAGAAAAGTAAAGTCTTTTACTTTTTAAGCCTCTAGTTAATAGTATAAGACTTAAGGCTAACTAGAAATAATATGTAGCCTAGTAGGTTATTTATATATATAGTATAAATTCTAAAGCATTATAAACTTAAAGAGCTTTATATATATTATTAGTATATAGAGATATAGAATTGCAACTTGATCTAAAATAGAATCTAGTAAAAAGTTACCTTTAGTAGTAATTCTAGTAAAAAATACCTATTTATAGTTAGTATATATAAGTATATAGAGCTATATAAAGCTATATATATACTAGTAACCTACCTAACTATTATTTAGTTAATACTACTAGCTTTTAATCCTTTTATTTTATATACTTTTACTATATATCTAGTAATTATTAAATTAAATAAATTAATCTATATTACCTTCTATAGTATTATATAATTATAAAAGGTAATAATATATACTAGCTATAAGGAGGGTTTTATTACTACAATTAGATTAAACTATAAGACGTATATAACTTTAGCCTTTAATAATATAAAGATATTACTTAAGTATACTATATATTGTATTAGCTAATATACCTATATAAAGCTATGTAATATACTGTAAGTAAGCATTAATAGAAGCATATATATCTATACTCTAGGCCTTTAGCTTATTATAAGCATTAATTAACTATATAAAGTTAAGGCCTAGGGCTATCTATTTTATTTAGTAATGCTATATTATATTCTATTAATTAGAGATATTTATAAGTAAAAAGCTTTAAAAGGCTTTATATATAGTATCTCTACTAAGAGATAGTTCTTGCTAATAGATATAGGTATAGAAATAAGTTTAATTAAATATTTAAAGCTTAGTACTTAGTAGGGTATTATTCTTAAAGAATTTATGTAATTTAGCTAACTATACTGCTTTTTGCTTAGAAGTAGAATGTTAATATATATTAAGGTCTTATTATATCCTCTCTAAGCCTATAAGTATAACTATAAAGCCCTCTTTCTATAGTTAGCATAAGATATTCTTATCTTTAAGAACATTATAAAAAAAGAGCTCTTTAATATAGCTTTATAAGGCTTTAGTATCTTCTATATAGGCTTATTTAGTAATTAATATTAATTAATCTTCTTGCTATATTTTAAAGTATTAATTTAATATTATATAAGATATAAATATATTAAACTCTACTAATATACACTCTATAAGCTTATTTACAGTATATTACTTAATATCCCTCTATTATTTAATTTAGAAGTAAAATAGCATTAAGTCTTTTAAGGGGCAACTAAATGTACTTATTATAGGGGCTTATAGTATCTTATATAAAAAAGAAAGAGTACTAGGTAAAAAAGCTTATATAGCATTTTAAGATTATATATATTAGTAAAAGGTTATATAACCTTAATAACCTTACTAATTATAGCGTTTTATTAGAAGATAAAATAAAGCAATTAAAAAACTTTTTACTCTAGATTATATATACTATACTGCTTTATAGTATCTAGTATACTAATAAAAACCTTTTCTTTAGGTATATTATAGTATTTTATAGTACTTAATATACTATTATAAACTCTATTATATACTTAAAATGCTTATTATAGTATTATTAATTATTAAATTATATCTTTAAAAATAATAAAGATAAAAACTAAGCTACTATAACTATATTAATATTAATATTATTTTAAAGTAGCTTATAAGGTATATAATTACTTTAATTCTTGCTTTTCTTAGCCTTCTTCTTACCCTTTATAGAGTTAATAGCTCTCTTAAAGAATTTAGAAAGCAACTAGCAGGTAGTATAATTAAGCAAATTAAAGAGCTTTATAATAGCCTTTATAGTACTATCTAGCTTTAATTTACTATTATTATTACTACTATTATATTTATACTTAAAAGCTATTTAAGAGTTAATATAAGAGTAAATAAGTCTATATATAATACTATATATAAGAAAGAAAGCACTAAGGCCTTAAATAGTTCTAATTACAGTTAATATACCTAGTAAGCTTAAAAAGGTAAATATAATATTTAGTAAAGGCTTTATTCTCCTTCTTATATTTATTATAGACTTTTAATTTAAATTATAAGATACTATAGAAGTAGTAAAGCATAGTATTAGCATTCTAAGAAGAGAATATTATAATATAAGGGTTTATAGTTTCCTTTTTAAACTCTTATAGCTTAAGTTTATAAGGCTTAGTAGGTTTTTAAATAAGTTAGTATAATATAGTATAAAGCTTTATATAGTATATAACTTATACCTTAAATATTAAGGTAAATAGCCTTAATACCCTTATAGTTATACTTCTTTAAAGCATAATAAAAGACTTAAATAGTTAGATTAGGCTATATAGTAGGTTATTTAATAGTCTAGTTAAAATTACTAATACCTTTACTATAGATTTCCTTAGAAAGATACTTAAAGCAGTTACTTAAATCCTTTTATAGAAGCTTCTTTTAAATTAAATAGTCTTTATCTTAGTTATATGCTATAATGCAGCTAATATAATTAACTTTATTACTATTAAAGTTATCTTTATTACTAGAGTTAAAGTTATCTTTCTTACTAGAGTTAAAGTTATCTTTCTTAGAATCCTTCTTAGTAGCTTCTTTAGCTTCCTTCTTTACCTTTTTAGCTTCTTTAGCCTTCTTTCTTGCTATTTTAGCCCTCTTCTTAGCTACATTATTCTTCTTCTCTTAGGCCTCCTTTACAGCTATAGCTTCCTCTTTAGCTTTATATAGATCCTTAGCCTCTTTAGCTAATTATACTTCCTTTTTAAGCTTTATCTTATACTTCTTTAGCTTTAACTTTAGCTTAAATAGTATAATACTTAGATTAGATTATATATACATTTATATAGATAGAATTAGTTTAGAAGAAGGTATTAATACTATAAGAAAAATATTAGCAGTTAGCTATAAATTAAATATATTAAATATATATATAATAAGATAAAAGGTATATAAAAATAAAGCTTTTAATTATATAAAAATAATAGAGGCTATATAGCATTAATTAAGGGTATATGTAAGGTAGAGGATAGGTTTATATAAAGTAAAAGTTATCTATATAAGCGCTATAATGCAGGTACTAAATTAGATAGAGTAAAGTGCTTATAGGAGAATGAAAATAGCATTATATAAAAGATTAGAAGCATGCAATTCTAAAAATACATTTATTAGGTTATATAAGGCTATTGCAGGTATATGCAGGTAAGGGAAAGTAAGGAATTCTTACCTTATAAGGTATATTAATTTTAGAGAAAGAAAATAAAGCTAAAGCTAGGATTGCAAGGAAATATATATTATATTATTATGTAACCCTAAAGGGCCTACTTTAGCTTATATAAGGGGCTTATAATAATTTAATTTAAAAATTAGATAGATATAAATGTAACCTAGAGCGCCCTACAGGGGGGAGGTCGGCCTACTACGAAATGACTTTTGAGCCACTGAGCCCTATAGTCTTCCGTACCAGCCGCCTCAAACAAGCCATTTGGTTAGATGGCCAGTATCGAATCACTTTCTACCCATGGCCTGCTCAATCTCTTTGAGCGCAGCAAACACCTTCTCATCATACTGCCTTCGGCCAACAATTTGCAGGTTGATAGGCATACCGGCGTATTTCTCAGGGCCGTACAGGTCATAATTGAACTTGTCGTCGTCGTTCTTGGGAACGTAGTTTAAGTCCTTGGGGTCCTTCTCAGGGTCGACGGTTGTTACTGGGAAGACTGCAGCGGGACTAGAGCTTACTGTCAGAGGAGTTGACAAAATAGTAGGAAAATAACTTACTAGTCAAGCAGGTTCCAGTGAGAAGTGTAACCCCAGTACCGTGACTGATCGTGAGGTGCTGCGGCTCCAGGGAATGGCGGGCACAGAATAACGTCAACTTCTCTTCCGTCATTCTTGCTTGTGTATGACCACGCTCGAGCATATGCTGCCCGATAATCATCGCGCTTGGTGCACAGCTAGAAGCCGTCAGTACTGCCCGAGCAATCATGCCAAGTAAACTTACCTCCCAAAGCTCGTGCATCGTCAAATCCTTCACGCTGGGCTGCTCTTGGATAATGAACTTCGTCAAAGGAAGGACAGGCTCTCCAGCGGCCTCCATGAGCTCAAGAGCCTCCTTACCTCCATCAGGCCAGTACAATGCTGATAGGATCTCCCATCCCTTCTTGTGATCCAAAGGCTCACAGTCCCAGTCTACAACTTCCATACCAGCCTTGCGGCAAGCTTCTGCAACCTCGTTCAGAGCTCTAGTCATGGGAGGATGGGGCTGGACAACACCGTCCCACCACTGAACCGCAACCTTCAAAGGTCTGTCGAATTTGTAAGGTGTCCATGGCTTGGCTGTAAGGGAAGGATCAATGAGCCATGGCTTCTTTGACAAGGCGATTTCCATAAACAATTCGAGGGACTCGCGGTCAACTGTCATCGGTCCAGGTGTTGAGGAAACGGTCTCCTTGCCAGCCATGATCGATCGCGCGCCCATGACTGAGATTCGCTTGAGAGTTGGCCTATTCGGCTTTAGCATATATAACTCGGAGCATGGCTGCCATGATGACTCACTTGAAGGCATAGATTCCGTTATGAGCAGCTGGACAACGGACACTGCCACCAATATCACCACCAATACCCTGTTCAGGTCAGTAGAAAGCTCAGATTACAGTCAGAATCACACTTACCAGGATGCTACCACGGAAGCCGAGCAAAGCTCCTTCGCCACCACTACTGCCACCAGCAGTCAAATCACGGTTGTAAGGGTTCACTGTTCGTCCGTAAATGTTGCTGATGGTCTCGAGATGCATGATAGTTTGAGGTTGAGTAGTCCGCACGTAGAAAACGCAGCCTTCGTCATACAAATGGTCATATAAAAGGTTAGAGCCATGAGCTTTGCCAATCCATGCAACGAATGAAGCGTGAGTTGAGACGTTCTCGCCGACCATGCCATGATGTTCCTTGGTAGAAATGGGAAGACCGAAGAGCTTTCCCTTGGGTTCCGGTAGTGAATCGAGATACTTGGCTCGCTCAATCGCTTGATCCCACATAAGTTCAACTAAACAGTTGGTCTACTCGAACCGTTAGCATCGTGTTTGGATGTAGGTGGACCATGACTTACAGCAACCTGGGCGAGTGCAGCTCTCCGCAAGAATGCACGCGTCACCTCCTCAACCTTGACCTCTCGCTTACGGAGAACATCGAGCAGCTCGATCACTGAGTACTTTTCTGTGATCTCAATCTCGCGTGCAGTCAAAACACCTTGAGGAAGGCTTTGAGAGCTAAGAGGAAGCTCATCGGGGATGCCCTGTAGCTTTGGTTCGACCTTGCCAAGGCCGATATCGCGCTGTTGTAAGGCAGCCGATACTGTTTCTTTGTAAGATGCCATGATGTCTAAGTTGATCTTATCAGTTGTTAGTGGTGTATGCTTAAGGGTGCTAGGGAAAAGGGGCACATACTATAGTCTGTAAGATTAAAGAAGAAGGATGAAAGAAAGAAGGGATAAGTTGAAAGAATGTCAACTGATTACATTCTCCAAGTCATTCAAGTCATGTGGGGTTGGGGTCAGTATCGCCCGTCGGCTTATCCTATGCCGCTATTGGCAGGCCGAGCCGACGATATCCAACCGCTAAACCCCGCATTTGAGCGCCCTTTTCATTGTCAACTTGTCATATCAAACGATAACTAGACCAAGTTACAGTGCATTCAACGGATTAGATAACGTCGAATTGATGAGGCGTAAGATCCTCACGTGGGGCAGCACCGGGACCCGAGATTGCCGGCGATAAAGAAGCGACACGGCTCCGAGTTTATCGGGTCCTCTACAGTGCTCGGAGCTTTGAGAGCCTCGGATAGTCCTTCTAGAAAAGGAAATCGTTTCAAATTACGCCGGACAAAACCACAACCTTTGGATATTTGATCATCTCAGCAGCTCATTGTTGTTCCTATTCATTAGCTATAGACAACACCATTTCTAAATGTTTGGCTGATACTGCATCGTACCCATGCTCAAGTCTGCTACGCAGTTCGCCGTCGGCCGATAGATCCGCAGATCTCGTCAAGGTCTCACTGAAAAACAGCCTCATCACGTGCTTCATGCATACCGTCATGCAAGCCGAAATAGCTTCATCCCCGCACAGGGACCTTCGCCTAGACATACCAGGAACTGACCCAAACATGAAGATTCAAAATGGATAAAGGTGTTGTCAGGTCTACAGTGAAATGCCGTCTCTATGAATGGTATTGTTTTTTATGGTTAGGGATACGGGTACAAGCGTGATGGTCATTTTAACACGTGGTAGAGGTAGCAGAAACCAAGTAGATAGTTCACTATATGCTCCAAGGATCCATCTCCCAGTCGTAGATAATGACGAGACGTGTACTTCAGTAGGAGACCCCTGCCCAGAATCATCTCCGTCTTGGATAGAGACTTGTGAATCAGGTCTGGCATTACCTACGAACGACTTGTGTCTGAGATGACTTGCTATGGTGAGAAAGCGAAATGCGGATGGAAGATAAGCAAGGAATCACGGTTCCAATGATCATCGTCTTGGCGCTGGCATAAGTTAACGTCGAGACGATAAATTCGGTTCAGGCAAATGTAAAATATGCACGTTACACAGCCTGTCCTTTGTCCATTCAAATTAGCTATTATGGATAAAATGTTAAGGTTTGAAAACAGGCTTCAAAGTTCAAAGCGGGACTGAACCTAAAATTGACACTTGGTTGATCATGGTGCCAGATACGACACGAAAACTAGGACCTGAGCGTTTGTTCTAGAACTAGACCTAACAGCACAGGAACAGTCGATGCAGATCACTAAGTGGAGTTCAAATTAAGCTTCGGCATGAGCTCGTCCGTTTCATAAGTACACACCTGCCAAAGTGACGCCCAGGGTATCCATGCTGAGATATGCGGGTTTCTGCCTAGGCAAAAGCGTGTAAGGGTAAGTTAGCATATGTGTAAGGCCTGGCCATGCATCAAATTTTCGGTTAGCGTATACATAAAACAGGCAAAGAAAAGAAGAAGGATCCTAATCACCCATTTTATTCCGTTTACCAACGGATTTATCACAGTACAGCTATTCGAGATCCCTATCAATCAAAATGCCTATCAAATCAAGATGGTCTACTCCGACGCCTCGAACATCTCTCCCCAGCTGGGTCTTTGGAAACGAACAGCATGGCCCACGCAATGAAAAGATCGCTTTTGTGGATGCCGATGACCCAAAGAATACTCTGACAATCTGGGAGTTCGAGCTGTACTCAAAACGGCTGGCAGGCGGTCTCCGTCATCTTGGCGTCACGCCGGGAGATCGAGTCTTGGTGTTCTGTGAGAATGGAATCTTTGTCCCATGTCTGTTCTTTGGCATCATTATGGCAGGTGCCATCTATACAGGCGCGACTTCGTCAAGCACGGCTTTGGAACTCAGCTACCAGTTAAAAGACAGCGACTCAAAAGTTCTCCTTACCAGTACAAATCTTATCGAAACCGCCGTTGAATCAGCACGCACCGTTGGCCTGGAAAAGAGCCATATCTTTCATCAAGACGCCCGAAATCACCACCAAATCAATATGTCTCATGAAGGGGTACGCTCGTGGACTGAGCTTCTTAGCCCTGCTCACGAGGCAGAAAGCTTCTAATGGTTCGAACCGCTAAACCCTGAGACTGCTATATGTTGTCTAAACTATAGCTCAGGGACAACTGGCCGACCCAAAGGTGTACAGGTGACGCACTTCGCCTACGTTGCCAATGGTGAAGCGCACCTCCTGCTTCATCGGCTTCAGCAAGAAGCTTGGCTCGGGCCTTACCCTGCTCGGGCCTTGTGCTTTCTCCCACTCAACCATGCTGCGGCACAGACAACGTTCATTGCCAATTATCCCAAGATGGGCGTGGAAACCTATATCATGAGGCAGTATAACTTCAACGACATGCTCAGACACATAGGGAACTACCAGATCACAGAGCTGATGACTGCCCCACCAATTATCTCATCGCTCGTGGCGAACTCGGCACTGGTGGGTAAGAGCCTCAGGAGCGTGAAAAATGTCATCTGTGGGACCGCACCACTGGCTTTGGCGACAGAAAAAAGAGCAAACGCTCTCTTCAAAGATGATCGTGTTGTTATTCGCCAGGGTTGGGGTATGACAGAGTTGACTTGTCTAGGAACCATGAACGACCCTCGTCTAGCTTGCTCGCCGGGTTCTGTTGGTGAGACAGCACCAAACTCAGCTATTAAGCTGATGCACGGGGTGACTGAGATTACGGAGGCCAACAAACAAGGGGAACTCTGGTTTACCAGCCTGACGCTCATGGCAGGATACTAGAAGAATCCTGAAGCAACCAGAGAGACCACTATTGACCAGAATGGAAGACGATGGCTAAAGACAGGAGACATCGCCTATCTAGACTTGTGGGGGCCAGGAGCTAGAATCTACATCATAGATCGTTCTAAAGAGATTCTCAAGGTAAAGGGTTTCCAGGTTGCACCTGCTGAGCTTGAGGCGATTCTTGCTACTCATCCTGATATAATCGACAGCGGTGTTGTTAGTATCAATACCCAAGGGCATGAACTCCCCAGAGCTTATATAGTGAGACGCTCCGGTGCAGGTATTACTGCTCACGATATTATGATCTGGGTGGAAAGCAAGGTTGCAACCTATAAGCGTCTCAATGGTGGCGTAGTCTTTGTCGATGCTATACCCCGAACTCAGGTCAGTGCAGTGAGACCACAGTATACGTGCTATCAAACTAATGAACTATTACTGTGTACAGTCCGGGAAGATTCTGCGACGTGTTTTGCGCGATCGCGCCAAGGAGGAGGCAAATGGGTTCATATCCGTAAAGGCAAAACTGGCATAATCACTTATGATGAGATATAAACAATAAACTTGGCATAAGGCAATGAACTGATTCCATAACTTGAAAACTGTCGGCTTCTTCCCTCTCTAGAGTTAGGTCACTTTTCGAAGGGCCGATAGCTCTTGGCGAGTTACCAATCGAGACGAGATATCTTCACTGTCACCATCAACAACCCAGATAAAAGTTCAGTTCACCGATTGTGGGTTCATTTAAGTGCTCAATCAACAAGAAGCCGGATACCACCACGAATCTGCTTGAATGTGACGCCTCCTCAATATCACGCACCCCTAAAGGTTTGCTGCGCCTCGCTCGACGCTAATCTAAGCACCCGAACCGCCTTGAAACTTAGACATGGTGCCTAACTCGCAATTTCATGACTGCCGATGAAGTGATCAGTCGTTGAAGCGATGGTCAACTTCTTTCAAGCATGCGTCATCGTGTTTCAATATAATTGGTTATCTCTACCAGGTCCCCGCGGATACTTTGACACTTACCCAACTCAACAGCAGGCACACCTGTAATGCGTAGCCTCTCTTGCTCATCTTCTCGTATTGGAAATCGACAGAGATGAATGCAATCACAAGAACCGGAATGTAGCCTTTGCTTAGTGTCTTTTGGGCCCCCAGTGCGCACGGCCGTTATCATACTACGTAGTATGAGATGCTGAGGGGTTTTCTGATCATTGAAGCTGTGTAAAAGAAGCCGTCCGTGCCCTTCTCGGCCATACTTATACTTAGCACGAGCGACATTTAACCCTGTTCCTTGCTGATCAGACAGAAACGTCTTTGATTTGAGAATAACCTTAGAAGATATCTGTGCTTCTGAAATCTAAGCCGAAGTTCCGTAGTGTACTCCGTTAGTGCAATCCACATAAAAGAAACTCCAGCCAGCTCAATGCCGATACTCCCTCTCAACATGGGCAATGTCATTGGAAATGACTGTAATTATCCCAGGATACCGATGAGTGCCGACCGCAAGCCGAAAACTACCTAGTCTCCAGGGTCCCGGACCACATAAAGGCAGCACCGTCCTGGCCTCCCATGTAAGTGATCAGTGAGGGCATTTTCGTATGGATGTATGCACGCGCATCGTCCCGAAACCGGCGTACGACATGATTGCAACCACACTTCGTCGATCCAAGGAACTTTTGCCTCTTTGTTCGAGCTTCTATAGGTAGACTAGTGGCTGAGAGCTGAAGATCACCATGCTGGAATCGGTATGTCGGAGGGAGGCTGTGATTAGCTCGTTAAGATCCCTGTCAAACTCAAAGGTCCAAGTACAACAACGCATAACGAAAGGCTGTTTATGCGTTCACGGCCGTTAAGCTTGGTCTCACCTAAAATCGATAACATGAAAAGCCGCAACTAGGATAGCTACAGGTAGTTTGTTGGTGTCTGATACCTGGTTTTAGAAAGAATGCCGTAAACTGTATATTCCCGACGGCGAGAGACCTCAACTGGGTATACAAACTCGAAGCTTGGTTACACCTACACTACGAACCAACTTCTCTCTGCCTGTTATCAACTGACGGTTCAATTTCTCAGTATCTATGAAATTACAGTCAATCGGCTACAACAAGCATCATGTCAATCGTACAGCCACCAAAGAATGATCAATACCCTCGTCTCAATGGGCTTATCGCCGAGGCAAAGCAGAAGTCGCCGTTCTACAGTGATCTCTACAGAGATATGGCGGCTACTGGCCAACTCACCCCCAAAGAGGTCCCTTTGATCGATCATTCCAAGTACTGGGCGGCCTATCATGATGATGAACGGTCGGTTATGACCTCTTGCCAGATAGACGGCGTTCCGATGAAGACTGGTGGTAGGCTGGAGAATTTCCTAAAACTCATGATATGGCCGCGCCACTAACCTGGCTTAATGTGCAGGCACTACTGGTATTCCCAAGTTTACCAGCTACTCTCAGATAGAGCTGCTTCGGACTGCGTCTCTCCTGGCAGACGGACTTCTCCATGCAGGTCTGCGTGCGGGTGACAGAGTCGCCAATCTTTTTTACGCTGGAGATCTCTACGGGTCTTTTCTCTTGCACATCCTGAGCGTCATTTCTCTGCCTATACCTGCGATCCAGATACCAATTGGAGGTTTGATGGCGCCAGATATGACTGCCCAGCTTCTGCGAACATGCCGCTCCACGGCCGTGCTCTCAACCATAACGTCGTTGGTTCGCCTGGCCTCTTATTGCCGCCCCAAACAAGAAAGGTTCCTGTCTGTGACGGCTGTCATGTTTGGTGGTAAGCCAATGTTTAAAGACCAAGTCGCTGCGGTGGCCTACCTCTTCCCCAACGCGACTATACGCAGTTGCATATATGGCTCTATCGATGCCGGTGTCGTAGCCGTCTCTGCTGGAAATTCAGACCCGGCAGAGCATATTGTGCTCTCGGCAGCGGCCATAGTCGAGATCGTTGTCGACCAAGATGGAGAGCTTCTCCCGACTGAACAGCCAAATATTCCCGGAACACTTGTTGTAACCAACTTGATCCGAGATCTGACACCCGTCATCCGTTATCCAACGGGGGACCGCGCAGAGTGGGTTGATAAATCAGCTGGAATCTTTCGTCTTCTTGGACGCAACAACCATGCCGTTCGACTAGGTCCTGTTTCTCTAGACATATCGCATTTGCGTCAGCTGGCTAGAACTGTTTTGAAGACTGTGGCTATAGAAGCTTTCCAGGTGGTAGTCACCCGTCAAGACTCGAAGGATGCCATGGAGATAATGATAAACACAGCCGAGCCCCCTCCTGCAGCCTCTGGAAATGCCATAATTGAGATCTTGAATGAGCAGAGACCTATGTTGAAGAAGCATATTGAGATGGGTCTGGTTGCTCCCGCCAAGGTTTGTTTCAAATCCATTTGCGATATGAAAGCAAACCCACGCAGTGGAAAACTACCTGAGATTATCGACTTGAGACTAAACACTGAGTAAACTGTCTATAGACTAGAGAGTTTGTAGCGTATGTAGCTTATGAAGCGTATTTTTCCAGCTTGGACGCAATGCAGTGCAGTGGCTCTGACCCTGAACTCGGGCATCCGGCTCTTGCAAGTTCCAGAAGCGCCATTTCACCGTCCCACTCTAATGTCATACGTATCAGTAGAGTCTCTTTAAGTGCCGGATCTACGGCTGGCTCTATTCATAATTGTCCGATATGCTCTTTTTCTACGTACGTCTGCAGTCCCTGGTTGATAGGCCCACGTTAGAAAATAGGGCGTTTTGCGTAAACGAGAACAGAGTCATACGGCATTCCGGCATTCAAATGCGAAGCTATCTTATGTGCCGGTATTGCTCGGATGGTCTAACGGATAGTAGTGCCTTGCGCCAAGACCCTGAGCCCGTAATGGTCGGCTATACGAGAAACGGCATATAATATGGCTTACAATCATACGATCCTGAGGCCCCCATGTAGTCATTTCCGCCGTTCATCTATCGGAAAGTACATAAGAAAATGTCTCAGAGCTAATCTCTCTATGACATGTTACCTGACAGGGGCAGTAGGATGAGAAAGAGGGACAGCCCTAAAATTGATCGACATTCCTCCACAAGCGTCTAGGGCACTACGTAGGACAAGTAACACCGGTACTAAACTTTAAACCCCAGTCATGCATGAGACAAGTCAGGTATGGCTGTCGATCTGGAAGGGTCGTGCATAAACAGGCATAAGCCAACCTGGATAACCCCTCATACTGAGAGTAACTGGCGCGAAGGAATCTTTTGTTAACTTAACGTCGGCCCGATAGAATACGAAAACCAGGGCCAAAGCAAAAGTTGCCTAAAAACACGAGATTGGTAGGAGATGAGCGGGCGTAGCTAGGTTTACGCCACGTCAACGCTTCCATATTTACCATGGGCACGGGCATCTTTATGCTGAGACATTTCTTCAAAGCGAATCAAGCTTCATGCAGTATCGAACGTACGGCATAATCAGGAAGGTGCATTTCTATCATGCACTACTCGAACTGAGATCGTCTGCGGATCAAGCCTCTCGGGAGCCGAGCATCTATTCCTCAGTCTTTCTGTGAAACAAGGCTTCTCTGTACACCATCTCATAATGTTACAGCTTCATGATACTATCACTTGTGACTAACCCAATCGAGCTTGTATGACATGATACCAGTATCTTGGGATCCAAGTCGTATATAACACACAGACATCATGATCACCAAGGGAGCATCCCTCGTTTGGAACTCTTGTTTCGCACAAAAGCCTTCACAATGAATCCCTCTCTTGTTGGATCAAACCACTCCAAGGTGCATCTCCTGCTTATTGCCTTAGCCATTGCCATCCTGACGTATCTTTTGATTTCGACACTTCTCGGTATCTTTCGTGCTGTTCGTTCTCCACTTCAAAAGATTCCTGGACCATGGTACGCACCACTGACTACCTTCCATCTACGATATCTGTTTTCTACCGGCGAAATTTGGAAGCTTGTACAACGCAGTCACGCAAAGTATGGCCCCATATGTCGTCTTGGTCCAAGGCATATCTGGGTTTCCGACAAAGAGTCTCTGAAGCAGATCCTGTCAACCATTGACCTCCCTAAGGTTGCCATGTATGCCGAAATTTCTCGGGATCGAACGAGTCCTGGTCTCTTTGGTGAAATGTAAGTACAGAAGTCCTATCTTGACAATCCTATGACCTAAAGACGAATTATTCTAACAGCTCTACAGCCGATTCCATCCCCATAAGCGCCTCAAGAGATTCCTTTCTCCAGCGTTCACAGTGGGCTATGTGGATAACTTGGAGGCAGTTTTTAAGGGCGTAATGCGAGACCTTCTCCAAAACTACGTGATGCTTCTGGGTGAAGATACTTCGACTGCAGAAGGTGTCCAGACTGATCTCATGGATGACCTTCACAAAGCAGCACTCGATATGTACGTTTGAAGCATACCAGTAGAATTAGGCATCGATATGTCTTGATGCTGACAGATGCGATAGCATGGGAGAAAGCTCATTTAGTAAGGGCTTCGGGCAGGTAAAGCCCAATGAAGCATCCGGCGATCCACAAATGGATGAGACATGGAAGTCCGTCCCAAGAGCCATTTTTGATGGTCTGGCAGACAGGTACAAGGTACGATCCCATGCATCCGACATGAATGCATTGCTTATTAGTTATGGGTTCTCAGTACGTCTACGTCAAGAGATTCTTACGCCGGATTGGATTCAGTGTCGAGTTTGATTGGCCCAAGCAAATGATTATGGTAAAATACGTTTCTGCTACTGATATGGGTGTCGCTAACGTCCACAGGCTATCGACTCAATTGTCCGTCAGCGTTCAGATGAGAAACAACACTCGCCTGATCTCCTTCAGCATCTCATCGAAAATGGTAAGAGACCAGATAACGAAGAAACAATGAACTCCCGGGATATCCTTGACCAGATGTCCGAAATCCTTCTCGCTGGCTCAGAAACAACTTCTGGTACTATTGCCTGTTTGTTCCTGGAGCTTGCACGTAATCCTCGAGTCCGTGCTAAGCTTCTCG
Source organism: Fusarium xylarioides (assembly GCA_013183765.1). Taxonomy (NCBI): domain Eukaryota; kingdom Fungi; phylum Ascomycota; class Sordariomycetes; order Hypocreales; family Nectriaceae; genus Fusarium; species Fusarium xylarioides. Next base: position 128,729 of record SRZU01000077.1, read on the forward strand.
CATCCCTCCCTATAATCAAGCATGATGACGTCGATGATATCATTGTTAGCAAGACTGTTCGCGATTACGAGGACTTTCAGTACTTGGAAGCTTGTATCAAGGAAAATCTGCGTCTTCATCCTATTGCATCCGAGATGGGTCGCCGTACCGGTGACCAGTGGATCAACTTGATGGGATACGACTTGCCTCCGCACACAGTGGTCTCTGCATCATATCGAGATCTCCATCGCAACGAAGATTACTGGCCAGATGCATTGAGCTTCATCCCCGAGAGATGGCTCCCTGATCACGAGAGAGGCGATGACCCTGCAGCTGAGTATGTTTTTGCAACGCCTTGTGTAGATGGAACGGGTGCTGACTTTATCTCGTAGTACAACTGCGTACTTTCCTTTTTCTGCTGGAAGACACTCCTGCATCGGTATCAAGTGAGTCTTGTTGCCTTGGAACTTTCGAAAGTCACTGGTTATCGTACTAACTTTTGACCTCTTAATAGTTTTGCCTGGGCAGAGATGAGAATGATCGCTGCCAATCTTCTCACCAGATATGATATCACAGAGGTGCAAGGGCAGGTGGTTGACTTCCGCCAGTTCATTACCATGCAGTTCCACACAGGCCACTGGAATGTGATTCTGCAGAAGCGGAAGTAACTGGAAATAGCTTTTGAGACTTCTAGATAAAGATAAAATGGAAAATTGACAGTCACTTAGTCCTCACGGTTAGGAGTGAAAGTACACTGACCCAGGGGCAATGACAGAGTCGTTTGCCATACCAGCTGCTAAAAAGTGCTTGGGCTCAATTTTCACGCGACCGATCTACCCGCACAGAGTTGGTTCACACACTATAAGTCGCAAAAGTATGAATATGGTAACGATTAACTGAAGGGTGAGGCAAAAGTCGTGTGCCTTGGGTGCCAGACTCACAGGAAACAAGCACCTGACATAACCGAACTCTTGGCGGCGAAGATTGTGTATCTTCCGTCACCATAAATACCTCCCACAGCAAGTTCAAAGGCCATCCCATAGGCATTGAGTGTGAATGCTTGCGATGATAAGTCTCGATTTCTACGTGAACTACAATACAGTGAGAAGTCCAAGCTACTTCCTCATGCGCCTCGTCCTCTCGATTCATAACTGTCATCAAGTTCAATGTCCCCCAAGCCCGCAATAGAACCGATCAACCTGAGAGCTTTCCACTCAGCTTCCAGTAAACAACGTAGTTGAATCCCTGAGCATCATAGAAAGGGCCCAATTCGACAGCCTTTCCACCAGAAGTAGCTCCGAATGTCAGGCCGGTGTTACTCTTTCGCTTGATACTTGCCAGGTCAATCGTGGGGTTGCCGCTCAGAGAAGACTGGCCATAGTTACCAGCCAGAATCACTGGACCGAAAGCAATCGCACCCAAGGTCTGGTCATCGTTGGCGGCGACGGTGTGCAGGCTCATTGGGAGTTGTACTGTTACAGTATCTCCAGACTTCCACTGTCTCTTGATCAGAGCGTACTTGCCGGACTCGATAGCCACATTCGCAGCTTGGCCGTTGACCTTGATGGAGGCTTTAGAGGTCCAAGATGGGATACGGACTGCGAGAGTCCATTCACTAGTATCACCAGAGATCTTGAATGCCGATGTGTCACTGTCAGGGAAGTCAGTCGTTTGGATGACAGAAACCTTCTTCTGAGACCAATTGAGCTTCGAAGGAGTGAACAGGTTGACATAAAGAGTGTCAGAAGTGTGAAAGTAGATCGAGTCCATGAGCTTGGTGTTGGTCTCGACTCCTGTGCCTTGACAGCACCAGAAAGAGTTATAGTCAGTACTCCATGTACCACCACCCCAAGCAGGACCGACTCCACGACGACCACCTGCCTTGAGAGGTGTAAAGTATGTGACATGCCCATGATCACTGCTGGGATCCTGCTGACCAAGCAGGTGGTTCAACAGAGCCTTCTCGTAGAAGTCAAAGTATGAAGCATCAGTTGGGTCCAAGGCCCAGAGCTCACGAGTGAGTTTCAGCATGTTGTAGCTGTTGCAAGCCTCGCAAGTATCATCAGTGAGGAACCCAGTAATAGCATCGGGAGCGCGGAAATGCTCGGCCTGACTGTTTCCACCAATGGCGTAGGTGTGCTTGTTGACGACCATGTTAAATGCATTGTGGCCAATATCGAGGTATTTCTTATCACCGCCGACCTTATACTCACGAAGAGCACCGATCCACTTGGGAAGTTGAGTGTTGGCGTGCAGGCCAGAGAGCTTGTCGACGTTCTGCTGCAGAGGGTCGAAAATGACAGCATGGTCGAAGCGCTGAGCGACCTTGAGCCACTTTGAATCCTTGGTGTAAAAAGCGATATCGGCGAGGACTTCGTTCATTCCACCAAACTCAGTCTGCAACATGGCCTGCATCTGGTTGTAGCTCAGCTTTGAGGTGCAAGTGTCAACCCAACTGGCAAGTGACAGCATGGTATCTTTGGCAGTCTGATCACCCATACGGCGATAAACGTCCAAAAGTCCAGCAAGAGTCTTGTGAATAGCGTAGTAGGGAACGTTTCCGTTGCTGAGCGTCCGGTCTTCCACTTTAGAGATGTCACTTTCCGGAAAGCCAGAGAGATATCCTTTGTTGAAGCCAACCTTTGCGTTGTTGGCTTGGCATTTGGCGAGCTCCTGTACAAAGTACGTAGCTCGCGAGCCACATTCTTTGACGCCTGCAGAAGCATAACACTGTGTCCAGGCTGAAAGAAAATGACCTTGGACATGGCTTCGGAAGGGAAAATCGGGAGCATCCCATCCGCCATTAGTTTGTGCGCCCTTTGTGTCGAGCCCGTGGTTCTTGCGGAACACGTAGAGTAGACGATCGGGATCAACCGAGAGAAGATAGTTCAATGTTCGGTTCTGGTTGTCCATCCATCGACTCTCAGTAAGGGAGACCTGAGTCAAGTCGAACGCATCAGCCACGTCGTTAACAGCTTGAGAGCTGACAGGAAGAACCAAGGACGCAAGGCCCAAAAAGAGGGCTGAGGCTTTGACCACAACCATAATGAAGGTGACTTTAGTTGATCAGTTGGCTTGATGAAGCGAATGTTACGCCGGATCAGCAGCTGGTTATATATCCAAAATATCGATACCCACAAGGCCAAGAACCAGAAAACTCCTTACCTCGTATCACCAGTTCCATTTGGCCTGAGCTCTTATCGCCATTGGAGCGCCAAGTTTAATGTTACATCTGCAGATCCGGGGGACCTTCCATATGGCATTTAGCCGATGCTTTGACCGATGATCTGCCACGAGATTCTGTTCCACAAATAAGAAACACGAAACACCTGCTTGTGATTAATTGGATAAAATACGCGCACCAAGGCTGCGTTCATCGCAGAGATCTATATGAAGTGACCCGTACCGTAAACTCTGGGGAACATACCATGTCATGTCTCAAGTACAGTGGCGCGCCAATGCTTCATGATCGGTTCGCAAGCTGGACACTTGTTGGTGATGGTGCAGAGCTTAGACATTATGCTTAGTTTAAACTATCGCGCCAATGTAGGCCGAATGCGAGATGAAGCTTGTCCTATGTCAGGAACTGCAGATGCGGAGAAGGGAGATCCGATCTATATGGGGAAGGTCAGTAAAGAATGCCGTGATGCTCATGAGGGGTTTGGGGTCGCAACCCGGTGGGAGCGATCGTCATTTCCGGTGGGAAGCGACTCAAATCCCGGTGGATATGTCGAGTAGCCAAGGCCAAGAGGTTTTCTCAGTCAAGGGCATGAAAATTATAACAGAACCAATTATGCTTTGCTCTATTTAAATGTGTCTATGTAAAGCAACTCTAGCCGGCGGACTAACTAGCTGTTGCGCGATTACTGGGGCTGCGTCTTGACCGTCCAGCCCTCATCCTTACTACCCATGTCATTGGATGCGGAGTCTTCTACCACAGCCTCCACCACAGTCGACTCTCCGAATTTCGCATTGATCTCTTCCAGTTCCAAGCCCTTCGTTTCCACAAAGGTGAAGTAGGCAATGATAAGAAATAGAAAGTCCCATGAAGCATTGATGAAATAGAACTTCCATCCCAGATCGGCCATTGCATAAGCCATGGCAAAGGAAGCAAGGAGACTAGATTATGCGGTTAGTAGTGTTTATGACTCGAGAGGAGGATCTTTTGTACCCAGCACCGGAGTCAAGCATGCGGAAGATGGCAATGCCGGTAGCACGCAGCTTGAATGGCGAGACCTCTGTTGGATACAAGCTTGTCATTGGAGTGATCGAAAAAGCATAAAAGCCTTGAAAGAGGAAAATGACGGCAATAGTTCCATATATCGCGGAATTGTTGGTACTTTCGCCGAAACCTGTAGACTTTTAGTTAGCAAGCAGCATTAAACTTGATAGAAACTGGGACCTACGCTTGATGAGACCGCCGATAAGCAAAAGGGTAACGACCATGCCGCCCACGCCGATGAAGGTTTGCAATCTGCGTCCGAGAATGTCTAGCATGAAACTACCGAGTACAGCGACCGCGAACGACCAGCAGTTGATGATAACCTGGATCTGTGTTTGAGTTGTCGTGTTGGTTATGCCCGCCTGATTAAGGATCTTGGTGAGGTAGAAGCTGTAATTGTCAGATTAACATATCCAACACTATCGTAATGGTATGACTTACGAGATGATGAAGTTACCAAACAGGTTGATCATGGGTCCAAAGCTGCATAGAATGGCCAGTCTACGCCTGTTGGGCCCGCTGGAAACCATCTCCCTCCAAGGGTTGCGAGGATATTCTTGAGCTTCGCGCAGGATTGTGCTCCTGATTTCTTCCAGCTGCTCAGTTCCCTTTTGGAGATCAGTCTTGTCTTTTCCTTGCATAATAACGAGAACTTCGAGAGCTTCTTCGTTCCGATCCTTAGAGATCAACCATCGGGGAGATTCCGGGACGAATGGAACAATCATGACAGCCAACAAGCTGGGAACAAACTGGAGGAGCGAAGGTAGTCGCCAAGCCCAGGTGCTCTGTATGTTTTGACTTCCGTAATTGATGATTGCCGAGGCCAGACTACCGACGTAGAAGCAGGAGAAGAACAACCCAAGAACACGGGCTCGTCGACGTGGAGGGAGCAACTCGCCAAGAAGAGTTGGTGCTGCGCCGTTACTGATAGCGGATCCAACATCAACGAGGAAACGGGCGACGACGAACATGGGTATATTTTGAGCAGCGGCCTGCAAGATGATGCCGATTGTGGTTACGATCGATGCGATGTAGATTGCACGTCGGCGGCCGTAGTGATCAGGAATAGGACCCATGAGAAAAGCACCGAAGATGCTGCCCATCCAATTCGCCGCATTGTTGAGGCCTTCAGTGGCCGTTGTCAAGCGGAAGTATTCAGAGTAGGAGGGCAAGATCAACAAGCCATTCATGACCGATGAATCGTAACCCAGTGTCTATATGATGTTAGCTGACTCTGCAGGCAAGTTGATCCGTACGTACAGCCGAGTTCACGATGGTCACTGCCAGAAGGAGAGGCATGAGGATCTTGTGATCTGCAGGCACAAGCCTCGAGACATGCTTTCGTTCAAATGCCATGATTGAGATGGTCGCTGTCGAATGATGAACCGAACCAGGAGTTTGGCTCTTCTTCATGAAAGGTTACAGGATGCATCTTATATCTTGGAACAAATACGTTTATTATCATTGGTTTATCAAGTCTGGGGCAGACAGAACCCAGAGAATTGGTCTTATCAGGCCCGCAACTCCCCGCATCGGATCTAGATCATGGGGAGATAACGATTTGATTGAGTTTTGACCAATAGCTTCGCGATCTGAACCGAAGTCGGTCGAGCTCGGCCGAGCTCACCCGCTAGTGAGTAGTTTGTCAATCAAGCAAGTCAAGGTCAGAGACATGATATAGAGCTAAGAGATAAAAGGATAGGATATCACCGAACCGTGAATTTTAACCTCTTTCAATCAGAAAACTTATCGAAATGCCTGGCTCTATCCGACAGTGGCCCGCGTGGCCTGAGTACACCTTTGAGACTGCGGCGTCCTCCAAAGACCCTGAGTTCTTAGAGGTAAAGAAAGCGATCATCAGAGATTATGGCGCTGAGGCACTTCAGAAAAGCTGGATTGAGGTCTGCAAAGAACTCGAAATCATCACTGATGAGATTATTGAGAAAGGAAACACTATTATCCCCGTCTTCGACACCCAACAAATTATTGAAAATGGCTTCTCTGCAGAGCAAGAGGCTGAGATCAAGAGGATCGGCTCATTCGTCTGCCGTAACACTGTTCCCCAGGAAGAAGTGACAGCACTCTACTCAGACCTCAGGAAGTATGTCACGGATAACAAAGACTCTATCCAAGCATGGCCCAAGGAAAGCCCATCAATGCTAGTTTTGTACAACTCACCAACACAAAACACACTTCGTTCCCATCCAAACCACCTGAAGCTGCAGCGAAAGCTGAATGAGCTTTGGAGTTACTCTGCAAAAGATACCTCGCCCGACCCTCTTGTCTATCTTGATGGAATCCGCGATCGGGCGCCTGGCCAGCCTTTCCTTGGGTTGGGCCCTCATATTGATGCTGGAAGTTTGTGTCGATGGGCTGATCCGACTTACCGGAAAGTCTATGATGAGATATTTTCCGGTAGGCCAGAAGATCACGACGCTTATGATCTCGATTCGAGAAAGAATGCCAACCAAGAACTTTATAAGGGCCCGGCTCACTCGACGGTGCTGCGCACATTTCAAGGATGGACTGCGTTGACACCAACGGCACCAAGAGAGGGGACCATTATGGTATACCCCAATGTCAAGGCCGTTATCGCATACCTCCTTCTGCGACCCTTCTTCAGTCCACCGAAAGACCCTGATCATATAATGGACGCTGAGAAGTGGACGTTTAACGACTCCAGTGCCTGGTTCCCAGGAACTATGAAGCCAGAAAGTCAGCGCTTGAGTCGGTCATCCCATCCCCATCTGAGGCTCGAAGAATGCCTTATCCATATGCCGGAGGTACAACCTGGAGATACAGTCTGGTGGCATTGCGATGTAAGTTGATGCATTCCAATCGCCTTCATTAAATTGTCTGACAAAAGCTACTGCCAGGTTTGCCATGCTGTTGATACAGAGCACCTTGGAAAGAACAACGCCTCAGTGGCCTTCATAGCAGCGTGCCCTACGACGCCAGCGAATGAAGCCTACGTCAAGGAGCAGCTTTTTGCTACACTAGAAGGACGACCTTCTGCTGATTACGCTGATGGGAATGACCTGGATGAGAGCACACTGAAAGGATACGTGGGCCTTGATGGTCTGAATGCTGAAGCGCGCAAGGCTTTCGGATTTCATCTACTGTAAACATTTGGTATACCATCTACGTCTTGTAAGACTATATACTTTATGTAAGGCGAGAAGTAAACTATTCAGACAGGCTGAGCTTATAATAATCCACCCGTGATTCTGTAACATTGTCTAAATCCTTTTGTGACATGGGACTTAGGGTTTAAAATACCCAGCCTATAGGTATCTATAGGTACCTATTTAACAGGGGTATATACCTAGAGATACCTATTTTAGATGCCTACCTATAGGTAGGTACCTAGATAAGATAATTATATAGATATAGGTACTTATAGGTAAAGATTAATTATAAATTAATACTTAAATAAAAATTTAAATTACTTATAATATATATCTTTAATTTATAGTAATTAGATATAATAATTACTTTAAATTAGTAGTAAATTAATATTTTATAAGCCTTTACTTTTAGTACTTTAATAAATCTTTTAAGAAAAAATATAAAACTATAATAGCTTAGTTATTACCTTAGATTTAATCCTCTAGTATACTCTTATATATATTTTTACTATTATTTTATAGCTCTTAATTAGGCTTATTTTTACCTCTATCTTATATCTTTTAATTAATCTTATCCTTACTTCTATTTTATATTTCTTAATTAATCTTATTTTTACTTCTATCTTATATCTTTTAATTAAATATAGCTTTATTTTTATTTAGCTTATTAAAAGCCTTTTTAAGTCTAGCTACTAAATCTTTTAAGTTAATTTATATTTTAGACTTTTTCTATCTATCTTATTACTATTTTTATATTTTAGTATTCTTAGTAATATATATTTAAGCTTTAATGCATTTATCCCTTTTATAAGCTTAAATTTCTCTTAATTCTATTTAATCTTATATATACTATACTACTTAATTTTCCTTAATACTAAAGAATAGAAGTAACTTAATAGTATTTAGATTAATTATTTACTAGAGGTAATTATTTATAAGGTTTACTATAATATACTAAATATAATAGTATATTTATATATTCTTCTTTTAAATAGTCTTATAGCTAATATAAGTAAATAGAAGATTAATATTTAAATTTAAAATTAATTAGTATAACTAATTACTATATAAAATTACTATAAATAATTTACCTTTAAAGAGCTAGTATATAAAAGCTTTAATTACTTCTTTAAAAGTACTAATAGCATTAAAAGTAATATAAGTAGAAGCTATAGTATAGTCTTTAGTTATATTAAATATTTTATTTTATAGCTTTAACCTAGTAACGACTAATAAATAGGACCTAGGTATTCTAATAACAGCTATAAAAGTATTAACCATAAAGTCTCTGGCTAGACTGAAATCTTAATAAACTTAATTAATAAGATTACCTTTAGGCTATAGCATCTTAAGCAACTCTAATTATAATAAATACATTACCTAACTAGTTAAAGAGCTATAAAAAGCAACTAATAGGGTCTATAACTCCCCTACAACTTTAACCTTTCCTAATCTATCTATCCCTTAAAGATACTCATCTCAATAATTACAAAATCATCAAGAAACCAGCTAAGCCTAGGTTATCTGCAAGTTCTCTACCCTAATATTAGATTAATAAGGCTAACCTCAATTACAGTTAAGATATTAAACCTAAGTAACTAGCAGCTAGTAACTGCTATCTATTAATAGTATATATAACTTCCCCCTGCTTGCTATAGGCGCTGCTAAAGGGTCTATAATAGAGATATTATAGCTCTTTAGTAGTAGGCAACCTATAAGGCAATATAAAAGAAAGTTATATAGGTAAAAGCAATTAGCTATAATAATTAGATAGATAACTAGCTACTTAGCCTAGCTATCTTTAAGTGTAATATCTTCTGCTACTTACTTAAGAATTCTTATTATAGCAGGTAGCTTTAAGGAGAGATATAGCGCTTAATAGATACTTAATCTATAAGCAGAGCTAAATAGTACCTCTATAAATTAAGAAATACCTTTTAGCTTAAATACTAGATTATAAGCATTATTATGCTTATAATAATAGTCTCTGCTAACCTGTAGCTAGGAGACTGTTATAGGTAGCATTTAGAGTTTATATGCAATAGAATTGCCTAGAAAATTCTGTAAAGTTAATTGTATTATATTAAATATAATTTTATAAATAAGGTAGATAAAGGTAGTATATATAATAGTAAGCTTATTGCTTTTAAAAATTTAAGTTTTATAATTCTTTAGCTAGCAATTTATAATAGTATTAAAAAAAAGAATTATAATATAAATAAACTGCTTACTAAAAGTAATAATAAAACCCTTAAAGTAAAATTTCCCTTTTAGTATTTAGGCTTTATATATACTTTTTTAAAGCACTTTACTAGTAATAGACTTTTAAGGTTATTTACTAGTAATAGACTTTTAAGGCTATTTACTACTAGTAGTCTTTTAAGCTACTTATAGGAAAAGGCTTTAGCTACTAGTTATCTTAGGTAATTAAGGAATTAGAAGTAATTATCTTAATAGATTACTATAAGAAAAAGAGATTAAAGATAAAAACTCTTAAAATAAAGAAAAGAAAAATTAAAAATTATAAAATTTAAAAGGTTATATAGTATTAAAATTTAAATTATAGGCTTAATAAAAGCAATTATCTTAATTAATTATTATAAAAGAATTAATTAAAAAGGCTAGAATAAAAAGAAATATTAAATTTTACTTAAAACTTATAAATTCTAAAATTTAAGGAGTTTAAAAGGTTAAAGTTAAGTTAATATTAAGATTTAATCTTTTAAGTAATAGGTCTTAGTATAGTAATTTATTATAAATTTTAAGCTAATTAAAGGAAAGTATTTTACTAATTATTACCTATTTAAGACTAATATCTTAAATTTAAAATCTATTTTTTTATTTTTATTATAATACTAAAAATCTTAATTTCCTTTAAACTTATCTCCTTTAAACTCTTAATTTTTTAGCTTTTAAGATATAATTGCCTTTAGCTATAAGGATATTAATTTTTATACTTTAGCCTTTATCTTCTTTATATATTATAGTAAGAGCTACTATTTTCTAATTTTTCTTAAAGTAGAAAAAATAAGTAATAAGAGCTAAGATAAGGAGCTTATTTATACTTATAGTAATCATTTAAGCTAATCTTTCTAAGGCATCTACCTAATAGGCTCTTATATAAATAAAAGCCTAAGGAGGATTTATTAATAAATCCTTATATAAAGAAAGCCTATGCTAGAATAGATATACTTCTTATAAAATGCTATAAATATAAAACTATAAAGAAGAACTTTAATTAGCAGTAGAGTTACTTAAAGATTAAACTTTACTAATATATAGATTATTTTAATACTAATAAGGCAATTAAAAAAGCACTTAAAGATACTGCTTTTAATAACTATAATATAAATTAGTAAGTATATTTTATTTACTAATATTTAAAGGCTAATTTAAAGTAGTATTAAAAAGAGTAAATATTATAATCTCTTTAAAGATAAAGCATTTATAGTATTAACTTTTAAGGCTAATAAAATTCTATAAAATAATAATAATCCTTTCTAAGAAGATATTAATAATCTTACTAAGGAGAATAATTACTAGCTTACTTCTATTAATAAAATACTTAATTAAAATAAAAGTTAAGCTATAATTTTATTAAAAACTAATAAATAGATTAAGTAGTAAAAGATTATAATATAAAAATATAATATTTTTAAATTAATTTAAGTTAATTATTTAAGTTAATTTTAAAATTTATATAACTTATATTAAATAGCTAATAATTACTATATTATATTCCTTATAAGTTAAATGTAATAAAATTATAAACTACTTTTAAAATATTAAGTATAAGATTAATACTATTTAAACTAAGTTTAAGTTCTTTAAGTAAGTATTTATAGTAATTATTTATAGTAATTACCTACTTATAATTAGCTATAGATAATTTATACTTTTACTTTATAGTTTAAATATCTTTTCTTAATTTAAGTTATATATTTAATATATTATAAAACTAAAGAATTTAAAGGCATTTAAGCCCTTTAATTTATTCTTTAAATTATCTATAAATAATTAAGCTCTTATATAAAAGCCCTTTAGTAAGCTTCTAGGTTTAAGTTAAGCATATAAGGATATTCTTTCCTTTAAGTTTCCTTTAGTATTGTTAAGACCTGATATTATATAAAGGTCTTATTACATAACTAAGGAATATATTATGTTCTAGATGACTAATCAGGGCAAAATATATACCAAAATAATGAGAAAATTCAGGGCTTTCGATTGGCGTGCTTACCTAAGCAATATGTGGAGAATTAAGCAAACTCCACATATTAAAGTTTTTTCTATAAACCTTAAATATTTCTTACTAAGGAAATATCAATGGGAAAGTCACGTGACCGGGGTCACGTGATGATTATATAATGAGGATTACGTATACAAGATTTTACCCCTCAGTTGGATGATTCATAACACACCACGAAAAACCCTGTTTTCCCCTTTAAGCTTTATAAGCATACTAAAGCCTAGCGCCTTCCAAATTGGGTAAAAAGTATATCTTATTTTTCTCCGAATTTTGGCGGTTTTTGTGATAGTCTTCTCATCATCATTGAGGCTACCCCGCTCTGGGAATCACAATGCCCGCTCTTTTAGAGGTCTATATAAGACCCAGGTTTTCCCACTCAGGGAACTCCTTTTTAATCAGACACTTATCAACTTTTCTATTATATAATATATATCATTAAATTTGGAAAAAATCGCTCTTCTTAGCGGATCCACTTTTACCTTATAAATCCTACCTTATGCCTATCTACAACACAGTTACAACCTTTTTCCCTCCTATTACTACAGCCTCTTCTACACCTATCACAGTTATCTATCCTTCAACCTATATCGAATTCATAGGCTATTTTATTCAAGCCTTTACAAGTATAAAAGTAATAGTAAAATAATATTATTATAAGATTTTATAATATATTAATTTATTATAGCAATTTTAATAGATTTTAAATTCTTTATTATTAAGAATAGTAAGTATAATAAAAAGCTTATTAATATCTTTATTAAACTAGTAAACTCTTTATACTTAAAAAGATTTAATAAATCTATTACTAGTAGAAGTATATATCTACTATATAGAATTACCTTCTTAGGCTTCTATCTCTTTAAGATAATATTACTTTATAGCATTTAGGCCTAAGTAAAGAAGTATTATAGCATTTTAAGAGTACTAATTATCTTATATTCTAGCTTCTTATTAAAGCTTATAAGCTATTAAAGCTTATTAATATTAAACCTTAAATTGCCTTAATGCCTTTAAGACTCTTTAAAGGAGAGAAATAAGTAAAAAATATATAGCTAGTATTAGTATAAGGAATAAGGTATTAAGGATTTTTATTTACTTAAGTTAAAGTATAGCAAGAAGTTAATTAAGCTAATTATTTATAGTAATTAGTTAATATGCCTTTTATTTATTATTTTAAAAAGCTATTTTAAGATTTTATATTTTTATAAATTATCTTTACTAATCTTATATTAATATAATATAAAGTTATATACTTTATATAAATTATATATAAGTTTAAGCTTAATTATATTTAATTAAGATTTTTAAGATATAAATATTTAATTTACTTTTAAATAGTATAATAATAAAGCTTTTACTTATTTCTTAAAGTACTTTAATTGCTAATAACTAAAATTGCAAATTAGATTTTACATTTAATTTAATTTCTTAAATAATTTACTAAAATAGTAATTATAATATAAGAAGTTTAATTATATATTAAAGTTAATAGATATTCTAAAGAATTTTTACTTATTATATTAATATAAATAGTAAAAAGTATTTAAGAATTAACTTACTATTCTGTTTTAATTGCTACTATATATAATCTTAAGGCTTTTACTTATCTTATATTATATATTTTCTTTTTAACTTCTTTAGTTTATTTTTAATTTTACTTAATAGCTTTATATTTAACTATTATAATTTTTTACTATATTATAGGGTAAATCTTAAAGTATAAAAGCTTAACTATTAATTTAATTAAGGTAATAATACTTATAAAATAGTTAATAAATAAATATATATAATAAGTAGAATATTAATATAATATATACCTTAAGAAGAATTTTACTTTTAGGATTATTAAGTATTATTTTAAAAGTAATATATTTATATTATTTTAAAAATTTTATAAGTTATAAAAAAAAAAAAAGATAAGAATTAAAAAACCTTTTTTATTTATAGTTAGATTCTTATTAAGTTTAAGTAAAGATAGCTCTTTTAGCTAATTAAATATAATTTAGCATTTATATAATAAAATATATTAAAGTCTTAAGTATTATACTAAAGGCTTACTTTAACTTAATATAGCTTTAGTTTATTATAGCTAAGATTAATTAATATAATTATAAATCTTTTAATTTAAAGTTATTAAGTAAAATAATAATCTTTTATAATAATCCTTTTTAAAAATTTCTTTTTACTTTTTTTTTTTTTCTTAGTTGCTATTAGCCCTATATAAGGCTATTAAGCTTTTAACTTTTCAATTAAAGGCTTAAATAATAAGGCCCCTATAGTAGGCCAGAATTACAGAAGTTAAAATCAGAGAAGGTTTATCTACCTCTGTAGCGCAATTGCTGCCTTAATTAAGCAGTATAAATACTGCCTATAGGTCCCTTAGCAGCTGTGTTAACCTTCTTCCTTTACCCCAGCTAAAAGACAGGCCTAGTATGCCCATCACAAAGTACATTCCCTGACCTGTTGGTTACAGTTGCTAACATCAATCATAGCCACCAACATGATGCCTGCTGTATGCAAGAGCCTAGAGCCTGATCAGGGCTATTGCATAACTAACTACAATCTTATTAATGCGATTGAATTAGTACTAGGTTAGGCTAAGAGGAAAGATTGCTATGAGATCTATATAATAGCTGCAGCTATTATAAAGAACTTCTTATTAAGAAGCCTATCTAGCCTAGTTAAGATAGCTGTTTTTAACTATATCCTAATTAACTTAATTAATTGTATAGACCTAGCCTGCCTAGGTTATTATATTTATCTAGTTTAGCTAGCTAGGGAGCTATTTAGATTAAAGAAGCTAGAAAGGGCTATAAGGAGAGGCTTGCCTCTTGATATAGAAGGGGCAGCTTTCCTTGCTACATTGACAGGTAACTTAGCCTTGTATGAAGAGTGGCTCGAGAATGTGATCATAGAGGCTGAATATGTGTGCTGCATACCCCCGCTTATATGCAATTGACAGACAGGCCATAGTCTAAGACCATAAGAGCAAAGAGCGTATCTGCGAACAGAGTTCTGGGATGAAGGCGGGGTAATAGCGGGGTTCTGCGAAGGTTTAAAGGAATTAGGTTGACTTTTGTGTAAGTTAGTTGGCGAGAGTCAAATTGACCTGAAGTCGATGACGACTCTATCAATTGAATGCACGTGCTGAGGCACGTGACCAATCAACCTTGCCATCTGAGAACAGATAAAGTGAAATCAGTGAAGAAACAGTAGTTTGAACTGGGGTCTTTTTACTTTTAAACTAATTTTAAGTTATATTTTATTACTAAAATATCTTTATAAAGCTTACTTAGCCTTAAATTAACTATACTTAGTAAGCCTTTTTATATTCTATTTAACTCTTTTACTATTAATGCCTTTTTTCTTTAATAGAAAATAATATAATAGTAGATATTATATATTAAATCTATACTTAGTACTCTTTATTTACTTTAATTACTAGAGTTAAAGGCTTTAAAAATCTTCTAGGGAAAGAGAGACTTTTCTAGCTAGTTTTAATTTAATTAAGGTTTATAGAGATTAAATAGAAAACTATAAATTATATGCTGCTTTTACTATACTACTTTAATACATTTTAATATATCTAGAACTAGTATATTAAGTATATATAGATATTTAAACTTAGCTATTTATAAGAAAAAGGCTTTAAAAATAAAAACATTTAAGGAAATTAATATAATATATTTTAATTTTAATATAAGTATATTTATAGTAATTAAATATAATAATCTTAGCTTACTTTTAATAGATTAATATTACTAAATAGTAAATAGAATCTATTTACTATTTTACTTATTTTATTACTAGTAGCTATTTATTTATAAATATTATAGTAAATTTAATATTCTAGTAGCTTATAGCCTTTATCTTACTATACCTTTAACTACCTAGTAGCTTAACTTTTACTAAATAAATTTAAAATAAATCTTTATCTTTATAAGAGGCTATTCTTTAAACTTTCTTTTTAAAGGCTAAAGTCTTTCTTATATTAAATATATAATTAATACCTTATAATAAGTTTACTATTCTTAGTATTCTTATTTATTTTCTTAATACTTAATAGTAACTTAAAAGAGTTATACTTAGATTTATTAATATATCTAAGAATTAAAGCAAGGTTATATTAAACTCTTATATAATTTATAGCCTCTAGAATTATTATCTTTTAAATTGCTTTTAGGTAATTATAGTAAATAATAGTATATATTTTAATATTAAGGATTTAAATTATAAGATTAAGACTAAGTTATAGCCTATATCTTTACCTTACTCTTATTTTATATAATATATAGCTTATATTTTAAACCTTATTATATAAGAAATTATAAATTATATTAGAATTATATCTTAAGAGATAGTAATTTTAAAAGGTAATAATTATAATAAAGATAAAAATAAAGGGAATAACCTTTTTTAAAATAAAGGCCTTAATAATAAGGACTTAATAGATAATTAATTTAATGCCTTAAAATAGCAAGTTATAGATTAATTATTTAATCTTATTAGTATTAATTATTTATCTTTATTTATTCTTTAAGTATATATATTTTTTCTTATAATATATTTCTTATAGTAATTGCATATAGTAATTACTAAGTTAATTATAACTAATTATCTTTTAGGTTTATTATCTTATTATTAAATTTACTTAAAGTCTTAAGCTTATATAAAAATTTAAAGAGATTTAAGCTTACTAAATACAAAATAAAACTATTTTATAACCTTTAAAATTAATTTATAATATCTTAATTTAATAGAACTTAATAACTATAATGCTTATAAGGGCTAAGATACTAAAACTATCTATTTAAAAATAGTTTAAAGATTACCTTAATAGGAATTATAAGATTACTGCTAAAAATTAGCAGTAAATTAATTATCTTATTAATTATACTTACATTTTTATTTATCTTTCTAATTCTATTAGTTATTTAGCTATTAATAGCTTATTTACTATATAAACTTAGCTTAAGATTATTAGCTACTATCTTAGTATTTATTAAAAAAGGCTTTTTCTACTTAAAGGCAGCTAAAATTATTAACTTTAAGTAAAGGTTCTTTTCTATAGCATTTATTAAGCTATAATAAAGCTATATAAGTATATAGATTTATTTATTACTAAGACCCTTTACCTTATTATTCTTCTTCTTTTACTTTTACTAAAATTAAAATAAAATACTTACTAAAGTAGTATTTAATTTATTTTTTTATCTTTAAGTATTAGCAATATTAAAAAATAAGCTAAGGCCAACTTCATTTAACTTTATGCCTCTTAATATACATCTAGCTATATAGATCTATTTATATTACTATTAATAGAAAAATAAAATCTTCTTTTTAATTTTCTTAATCTTAAAAAGGTATTTATAGTAATTTAATATAGTAATTATATACTTATTATAGTTTATAAGCTAGCTACTCTTAAAAATTAGCTTTAACTATATATAGATCTTTCTTTAAAGAAGATATATTTAGTATAGTATTATATTATATTATTAATTAATATAATAAATAGAAAGGCAATTTAAAGAAAGCTTCCTTTAATTCTAGGCTTATATTACTTATAATCCTAAATATTCTGCATTAAGCTATATAGCTAAAGACCTTCTTATAATATAGCTAAGTACTATTATAATTAAAAGAGCATAAAGTATATATTACTTTATATACTAATATAAATAATATACTTTAAAGGTTTCTTTAATTAAAGAAAGATTCTTATTATATTTCTATTTTATAGCCTTAAACTAATCCTAAGAGTCTTTTAATTTAGACTTATTTAAGCTATTTTCTTTTATAAAGGACTTTTTAAACTAGCTTAAAAAGCTATAAAAAGCCTTTATATATTTTATATTACTTAAAAAGATATTATAATATTTAACTTTCTTTTATTTACTAATAATATATAAAGAAAAAGTTATTTATATAAATACTTTATTAATAATCTATTAATAACTATTTTCTATTCTTTTTTAATTATAAATATTTTCCTTTTATTCTTAAGACTTATAACTTTTATAATTATTTACTAACTAATTCCTATTATTTATACTATTAAGCCTACTTTAGTCTTTTTATAATTTAAATTCTATTAACCTTTATCTTTATATACCTTTAAAAAGACTTAGATTAAATAAAGCTTAATATACTAACTTATAGCAGTTATTATAAGTTAAAAGTTAAATTAAAAGAATAAATTCTTAAAGTACTAGTATTAAGCAGTTAGCTAAAGATTAATAATACTTTTTATATAAATAGTATATATTTAATTTAATATTTTATATATATATATAAATATACTTTTTATATAAATTATTATAAATAATTACTATAAATATATTATATTTATACTACTTTTAAGAGTTATATAAAAGAGTATAATATTACTTATAAGTACTTATAGGTAATTTCTAGTATTTATATATATTATAGGTATTATAAGAATATTCTAAAATACCTATAGGTACCTATATATAATATTATTTACCTAACTAGATGCCTAGGTAACTAGGCATTAAGCTATCATTAGGTACCCATGGGAATTTTAAACCCTGGTTGTTACACCAAGATTTGCAATCTGCTGCACTGACCAACTTCTTCGTGGCCTTGGAGACATGGTACAGGCAGACGATACTCTAGCCATGCAAACACATTTCAATGAAGCTCAGCAAGAGATCGACTTCACCAAGGAGTTGTTCCCTCAGTTCAAAGGGAGCGAGGCCGATTTGTATGAGAGCTATGGTCTCCTGAACAAGCGCAGCATTCTTGCTCACTGCACCATTATGACCAACTACGAAAAGGAACGTCTTGAAGCGCTGAAATGCGGCATCGCCCACTGTCCCATCGCCAACATGACCGTCGGCGGCGGTTTCATGGTAGCACCTATCCGCGATTTCCTACGTCGCGGGATTAAATGCGGTCTTGGTACCGACAGTGGAGGCGGCTGGGCATCTCAAATGTTAGCAGTCATCAGACAAGCGATGATAGCTTCAAATTCCCAGGAAGTTATGTCCAAGGGCGAAGACAAGGCTCTTTCCCTTGAGGAAGTATTCTACCTGGCGACAATGGGGGGCGCCAAGGTCTTATGTCTCGAAGACAAAATCGGAAACTTTAAAGTTGGTAACGAGTTTGATGCAATCTGGGTGGTTACAACAACGGGACTGCAGTCTGCTATGACACCCAGAGAGGAGGAAGAGTCACTAAGGGGTTTGTTTGAGAAGTATGTTATGACGGGCGATGATAGGAATGTGGCACAGGTTTTTGTGAGGGGGCGTAGAGTTGCCGGGAACCGAGAGTATGACTAGTTTGGGCAGACTCTAGAGCCTTCCTCTGGCTAAGAAGGAGCTTGGGTGCATACAGTAACCTGGCAATCAACAACATATGCCAATTCACATTGACTCCGCTTCGACAAGTCATCACTGTCACTTCCTCTGTAGGACTGCCTTTGGCTTGATGTTTTTCTCTATGCACCAAGCACGCCATATATGTGATTTGCAGTCAAAACCTGTGACTGAGAGCCTTTATCATTATAGAGAACCTAGAATAATGCGTAAGCTATAGGATAGAGAGTGGTGCTACTTTGATATTATCTCCATTAGCTGTCTGGCAGTAATTTCCCTTAGAGATAAACAGACTCTAGTCTGTATACAATAGTGTCTCGGCCAGAAACTTTATGTATGTCTAGTATTTGACATTATGAATCTGTATGGGGCACTTTAGGCGCATGAGCCTCATGAAATGATGTTTTACTAGCCACAACGACTTTTGGTTGGATTCAAATATAAATGTAAGGAATCTATTGCAAGGTTTCCAAGACAAAATAGGTTTAATATTAGAATGAAGCATGACTACTGTTGTAGACCTAAGCGTGTCTTCCTCTCACGTTCCGCGTCCATACATGGTCGGCAAGGCCGACGCGAATGTTTCTCCTCCCATCCCAATGATATATTGCACTGTTCTGTTCCTTTGTCAGAGCAAGGCTTTTCTTGATGGTTCCATGAGATAAGGTGACCACAGGTACCCCAATATCGTACCATTACGGTTTTGCACATTTTGTTCCAGATCAGAAGATGACAGTTTTGATCGTTGTTTACTTTGTTCAAAGGTCGATGTGTGCGGAATATATTCTCGTTATGTTGTAAATGCTGAGAAGGGAGATCCGAGGAGAGCTTTTTATATGCGGAAGTGGCTTTCTAAATCAAGATATGTGTTCGTTGTATCTAAGTCACAGCTCTTGCTATGAATCATATGAACAAATGGCTCAAATTCAACGTGTGTGTATCATGTGCACTGCATGGTGATCTATGATGAATCTTCAGTCTATAGGCGTGTGGCCTTTTTTCTCTCCTCTTCCTCCGCCAGCTTTTTAGCTTCTTCGCAGGGAAAACAGTCTGTTTCTATCGATCTGCTCGGATTCAGTTCCAGGCCAGCACAACCTCCACTGTCCTTACTGTCACAATCTAAAGTCTGGACCTCATGAGTGATTTCGTGACCGCATTTGCCGATGACATGCGTGATGATAGTGATGCACATGTTAAGGTTATTTGTGGTTGTAAGAATCAAGTGATTGTTTGATTACGAGCGTCAAACCAATCTATTATAACTTCTGTTTTGTTTATAGCTAGACAGGCAACCATGACCAGGCATACTAATTTATAGATATCATAGGTCACTGAATTACATAGAAAAAGGAGAGTGGTGAGCTTACACAAGACAATGATTGGCAATAAAGACGTACTACAAGATAGATCTTGATTCGTCAATCACTGTGTCAAAAAGTCACTAAGCCATATCTGGTTAGCCTCTGTTGGGCTTGATTGAGTTCACTCGGGTTATCATGCATCCCCGCTTGACAGATGTTTCATCCCTTTTTCATCGACAAAATCCTTTTATCACGACAAGAACAGCAAACATGGAAGGACAACGGAGGCTGGATCGGCTACCGCCGGAGATATTCTCGATGATTCTACGCAAACTCGAGCCACGTCAAATCAAGCCTCTCATGCAGACGAGTAAGACCGTTAACGCAATGGCCAAGTCGATGTTTTACAGGAGAATGATATTCTCCAGAGACAGACATTTCAGAAGGTTTCTGAGAGTCGCCAAAGGAGATCCCAGAATTCTAAATATGATTCATCACTTGGATGTCAAAAACGTTGATGCTCGATATTTCTGGCTGCTCCTCTGTCTTGACCTCCGCAACATCGAGAGCGCCACTTTGAGTAATGGGGAGACCATGATCATTGGAGCCCGTGACGGCCTGGCTGATTTTGAAAACATGGCCTCGCTACTGGCCGGACGTATAACCCCTAAGCCTAGGCTGAAGATGGGTAAGTCTTCACATAGTCACAAGAATGCCAGGGGCTAACGGCACATAGTAAATTACGATATCAAGAGCCCAGACCCGCGTATCTTGTCTTTGGATGAGATCAAACTATTTCGCTACCCCAGCCTTACATCTCTGCGCCTCCATAACGTTAGACTCGATCGTTATGCCTCTGAATTAGTTCAGCCTCTTCCACTTGAGAACCTAGAGTCCCTTCACCTAGAAGTTTACAATTATACAGACAAGATTCTGGAAAGGCTCTTGCGAAATGCAAAAAAACTCAAGCGCTTCGAGTTTCACCACCCTATGGATGAATCAGACCGAAACACCCCGAACTTCCCACGGCTTCTAAGACCATGTCGAGAGAGTATCAAGGTTATAGAGCTTTACTGGGACTGTCGCCGCCCATACTTCGAAGACAGGCCCATGAAGTTTGCCAATTTCAAGTCTCTTCAATATATCGCGGCCCCACCAAAAGCTCTGTTTGGGCATTATCTCTACCAAGGTGATATTGAGTGGTTACCTAAGCTCAGAGAGCACCTACCGCCAAGCTTGAAGGTGCTGTTCTTGCAAGAGATTGAAATCTATGAGAAGACCCCTCTATTGCCCCCAGGTCAAGAACTTACCGACGACTATGACCCATGGTGGTATTTGATACCTGCCGATTATGATATGGTCAAAACTCTCATCGACTATGAGGCATTGTTTCCGGCGCTTTCCGTTATTGCGTGGACGTCGCCAGTGGGCACAGATCCGCCGTGGCAACTCTCTGAGCCTGCCGTCAAAATCGGGATCGAACTTAAGTGCGCAAAAACCCGGATACAGTTTGAACCAGACGAAGAGTGGCTTGATGAGCTGGAAAGAAACCCAGCGACTGTGTACTCAGATACTGGTTCGGAGTATTCAGAGGCAGGTTCTGAGGGGGCTTCGGAGGCTGATTCGGAGGAGGCTTCAGAGACTGGTCGGGAGGAGACTTCAGAGGAAAAGTCCTAAAAGCAAGGTGATGACCCCGTCCATTGTTATGACCTCTATCATACTCAGTACATATGTTTGACAGCATGTCAGTTGCAGTATATACATCTTAATATGCCAATATCATTAAACCTTCTATTTTCATTACTTGGTATCAACATTAAAGTCTTATCTATGAGCATCCATGCCTCTTTGTATCGTTCTGGTATAATCCTTTTCCGCACTGCGTAGTGAAGGATTAGAGCTCGCTGTGGTATCTGGGTATCTTGGGTCTCTCTCCGCCGAATCATCAACCTCGACCACCACCGATGTCACGGTATCCATCTGAATAGCCGGTCCTCTCAGAGATTCTTGGCTGATGGTGCGTGTCATTCCCTTTCTACTTCTGTTTTCTGAACCGCTTGCCCTAGCAGGCCATGACCACCATCCTCCAGCGACGTTCTCGTCTGCTTGTTGGCCTCCCTGGATCGAGATGGTGTTTCCGAATCGACGACTAGGTGTTTTGAGGAAGGCGAATGTGCTCAGGCCAACGTCGTCGGATGAGATGTCGTACTTTGAGGCGAAGACGATGGTGTTTCGGGTTGTGCCAAATAGCAGGCAATCGAAGGAACCATTAGATGCAATCATGGCACCGGCAAAACAGAAGTAGCCGTTGGGTACACTCGCGCCAGCCATCGTCGCAATACGGCCAGCCGCAAGAGGAAGGGTACACATGACATAGATGACCGGGTAGATCAGGAAGGCAGGGTTGCGGCTGAGTTGGAGCTGCATGGTATCGGCCTGGCTTGGTGACCCCGAGGACTCAAAGCGAGCTTGTCGACGGAGGTGGAAGAAGATGATGAGGTACAGGACAGATGTTGTACCAAGGCCGAGGAAGATGTAGAGGTAATGTGTGAAGAGTCTAAGGTTCTCGTACTTTCGGTTCATCCAGCACTGTATGATGTTAGAGGGCTGCCGCCAGTCAATGGGGCATACAGTTCTTACCCAACTTCCAGCGCGGACAAAGAAACCACCAAACTCGGCACCATTGCGAGTCGCGGCAATCGGAATGAGGGAGATGGCGTAGACAAAGATCCATATGGCGACGATCATCGCATACAGTACTCTCTGCGGTGTCTGCCGTCGCTTGACAACAGCAAGGTACGTGTGAGCGGCAATCGCTGTGATGAACATGGACGAAGCCAAGTCACCAAGCGACACGAAGAGTCCCTGGGTATAGCAAGACGCTGTGCCAACCATGATTGCATTGTTTCGAAGCCACGCCGCGTTGAGAAAGAAGGCTACTCCTTGGTGCATGTCGGCGAGTAGTAAATTGATGATCAGGGCGAGGAATTGATTCGGTCGTCGAGGGGCAGTAGGAACATTTCCGTCTGCCTTCTTGTTGGCGTCTTGGTCGTTCTCAGCAAATATCCCATCAATACCCAGCGTAAAGTCAATCGCCCTCTGAATCGGCCCTGTCGTATGTTGAAAGTGCCCCGAGGGCTGTGACTTGATGAACAAGCTCCATGTCGTAAGCTTGTACACCAAATAAAAGAACAAAGTACTCGCGGAAAAGAACGAAATGAAAGCGAGGACAGTAACAGCAGTCAATCCGTGTCGAAGATCATCATTCAAAGGGTCCAACGTCCGCCCTTCAACAGGAAGATCGCCCCACGCCATTATTATTGTTTTGAACGAGAGAATCTGTCGAATCTCAGGAACGAGATGCGAACTGCAGATGAGAAATGACAGCCCCCCACGGGTATTAAGAGGGAAAAAGACCCTGAATGGGCCAAGAATGTAAAGGATTTATCGCCCAGAGGCACAGATCCACGATGTGACATCGCTTCGCCGCTGAGCGCCCGTTCTGTATTAACGTATCAAGGGAATCCTGGCATTTTTTCAGCACTAGAGTTCTCGGCCGACTCTTTTCGCGCCGAGGCTAGGCCAACCTAGTGGTCTCTCACGGATGTGGCTTTTTCCGCTGCAGATTCATGAGCAGAAAAACGTGGAAGTCATTTGGCTATTCTACGGGTCAGTACGTAATTGAGATCCATTCTTGACATCTTGTCAGTTGGAGCGTTATCCATCGCCCTTGAAGGATTGAAGATAGTGGAGATCAAATGTCGTGTCTCAGGTTGATGAAGAAAAAAAAGTCAAAAGAAATATGCTTAGAAGATGGGTCTTCACCGACCCAAAGATCGACTCGCTTGCTACGGCACGATTGCACATCAATAGTGGATGAGAATACATACAGAGTACAACTCTCCAGTTCACTTCAAAACTCAACTCTATTTCTCTCACCTCAAACACGAGCCTCGGCACAGAATTCATCGTCCTTCTGTTCCTGACATGGCGTGGGCAAGTTAGGATCGGCGCACGCGATGTGGCGTCGAGCGAGTCAGTGTTTGGTCTTCAAACGTTCCTCGCTAGAACATTCTTGGTAAAACGCTCAGACATAGCGGCCATCCCATGTGTCCTAGCGCACCGAGCCCTGGTGTGTCGGCAGTTTTGGTCATAGCGGATGACATTTTTCACATTTCATGCGTCGAGACGGTCTAGAACGAGCCAGGTCTTTGGGTTTTGTTAGTATCGGGATTGAATCACGATTGGGAAATGAGGCTGATCGAGTGAATCGCGCCATATTCCACTGCTCTGGGCCGTGCTGCTGCAGAAGATGAAACAATACTAATTTTATATGCTTTGGACCTAAAAATTGCTGCCATTGAGTTTGAACTCAGGTCATATAAACAAATTTAGTCTTCATCTCGATGCGTAGCATATCTGCCACCGTAGGGCATAACTTAGCGCTCAGCCCTACTTCACCCATGATCCATGACCGTCCGTTGTAACTATTCAGGCCGCAGCGCCAAACCGCTTTCTACGCGGTCTTCTCAGTGAATTGTCTCTCAACTTCCTCAGCAAACTTCCCAATGCTATCAAATCTCCATTCAAACGCCACGTTTTCTTTCAATCTCTCATAATCACCTCCAACACCTGTTCCCTCCTTCTTGTCGCCGCCCCGAGAGATCCAAACACTTCTGAGTCCGAACCGTTTGGCCGGGATGTGATCTGCAGTCAAACTTCTCGCTATGTGTAGTAATTCCCCGCGATCCTTGTCGACGCTCAGATCGCTTCTGAGATGATCAAATAAGTAGTCGAAGTTTGCCTTAGCGGGTTTATAACTACCGATGTCTTCGGCAGTATAGACCTTGTCGAATTCAGCGGGCTGAAGATGCTTCAGAGTCGAAGAGGCGTTGACGTTATCCATGTTAGTGAGGATGATAAGTTTATAGTGTTTCTTTAAAATTTGCAAGCCTGGAATTGTGTCGGGGAAAGGTAACTAAGTCCCGGGTAGGGACTCAAGATGGTTCATTTCTTCTTCAGGTACAGAGACACTAAGTTCGTCTGCGAGACTTTTGAACGAGCGCGAGATGATACTGCCGTAGCGTAGGGTAGGCTCCCCCTCTTCAAGGACTTGGGTTAGCTCATGAAAGCGCTGGATCAATAAAACAGGATTCTTTTTGTAATCGCTTTCGGAAGGAAGACGACTGATAATGGGCTGTAAGCCGCGAATCATGCCAGACTCCTGGTCTATCAAAGTGCCATAGCAGTCAAATGACAGGGCCTTGAACGTTGTGAGATCAGGATAAGACATTTCCAGAACTAGTCGCTGAAGAGCCAATGACGAATTAATATGAGTGAGGATCTGTTAATTGTTTCTGTTTTCCTCTGGAGTAAGTAAGAGATTGAATTTAGGTGAGACGAGTAATCACTACTGGTAGCTTATATATACTCAACTCGCAAGGGCGAGATCACGATTGCCTTCTGACCACTGACGTCAGGACGAAATCCTTCTGCGAAACAGGCAAATTCACAATTAAGGAATGTTTTAGTCATTTAATTTTCCAAGGAGGCTATTGGATATCACCTTCATCATCATTTCCCTCTCGTGATTTTTGATCCGCAGATAAAGCCACTTTGGCAGCAGCATTTGAGAAATAATTATATACCATTTCTGATAAAACTCGAACGAGTTGCTAGTCGAATAATTTAGAAAGCAAGGATACATGAGGAAAGACATATGAAATAAAATTTAAAAGACCTGACTGCAATGCGAGACGGCTCAGCTGTTAGCGAGCTTCGAAACTGCAGGCATCTTGCGCACCCAGTCCTGCAAGCCATCTTCAGCTGCATCAACAAGCCATCTCGCCAGCGCACCCCTTCGCTGAGAATAAGTATGGCCTTTCTGCCCACAATATCCAACAAACGTCTTACCATCCTCCCTATCCCTCGCCCAGCTTTCCTTGTCTGAGTCCCCAGGGATTTGTGCAACACGGTATATGGTCCAGTCAATGTCCTTTGCATCGTCCTCGAACACTTGGCCCGTCTGTATAATCGTGCGGTAAGCATTTGCAGCTATGGTGCGTACTAGTAGAACTATCGCTGGTTTGATGAGAGTCCATGAGTCTTCAGGCTGAGAGAGGGAGAGTGTTCCCATGGCGAAAATTCGTTTGACGCCATGTCGGCGCATTGCAGGAAAGACAGAGTTTTTAAAAAAGTCAGGGATGACATTTGGAGATGTTGTGCGATCACTGATCTGGGGTCCAAGCAGTGAAAGGACAATGTTGACCTTGGACATGGCCCTGGAGAGGGCTTCCTTGTCGGATAGGTCTCCCTTGACGATCTGGGAATGTCAGCCACGTTCTTTACCCGAAGGTGTGTATATAATCTACCTCCAGTAGTGGATTGGAAGCTAGGTCCTCGGGGACCTTTTGAGGGCTTCGTGCGAATGCGACAACTTTGTGTTTGCGGTGAAGAGTTTCTCTGAGAAGACAAATACCAGCGGGGCCGGTACCACCAAGCACGAGGATGGTCAAAGAAGACATGTTGATATGATTGAATATGGAAGAAGTAGGGTGAGAATTAAATGATGAAGTTCCGTGGGATAATCTCTTATATGTACATTCTGTACCCTCCTCAGGGAGTAAGAAAACATCAGACCTTGATGTAGGGTGTCAAAATAAACGCAGAAAAAGGTATCCTAAACTTGTACTAAACTGTACTAAGCTAACTAAATATTTTTGTTGTAGGTCTTGAGTTTGCGTTCCCCCCCTAGGCCCTGTCTTTGCTTATCAAGATCACCATAAATTTTGAGATCCCCACGCGGAACGAGAGTCACGCGGAAAATGCTATCTATGACTAATTGAGGCTTAGGCCAAGCGAGCGAATCAGCGCGATCTCCGCTGTCTTATATCTCCGCGCGGAAAGAATCTGAGTTCGGATCTCAGCATCATACGTTCTTGCGTAATCACGGAGAAACAATGAGAAAGAACGGAAGCTGCTGGATTTGTCGCGTGCGCCACAAGAAATGCGACGAGACCCTTCCGACCTGCCAGAATTGTGTCGCGCTCGGATTGACGTGTCATTTCAGCGATGCTAAGCCAGATTGGATGGACAGTGCCGAGCAACAGCGGCAAATGAGCCAGCGCTTGAAAGCTCAGGTCAAGCGAAGTGCCAGAAACAAAAGAGCCAGGCAAATGATTCAAAGGATTACTCAGACAATCCAAGATCAGGAACCTCCAGTCAAAGCCCCCATTGCTCTGCCAGCCCTTACTCCGGGT
The DNA here is from genome assembly GCA_013183765.1 of Fusarium xylarioides. Classification (NCBI taxonomy): domain Eukaryota; kingdom Fungi; phylum Ascomycota; class Sordariomycetes; order Hypocreales; family Nectriaceae; genus Fusarium; species Fusarium xylarioides. The sequence goes on from SRZU01000077.1 coordinate 156,207, forward strand.
CCACCGTCGCCTACTCCTTTAGTTTCGGACTCGGCGGATAACGCGACGCCGGCCTCTTGGCCCAGCAGCGTCGACATCGTCACCTCATCCAACTCCGAGAATGTCGCGCCCGACAGCGGAATTGCCCTCGATCCCCTATTTAGCGAAACGTCCGAAAAATGCCTTTTCGGAAGCAACTTTCGAGAATCGCTTAACGTCAACCTCTATGGCGAAGAAGATCTACGATTCCTTACAGCCTACAAGGACTATGTGTTTCCTCTCCTGCACCCCTTCTATCATCCTTCGTTCTTCGAAGGTGGTCATAATTAGCTTCTAGTCGCCGCCTTTAGAAATCCCGAGTCAAGACAGTTGATCGTTAGCTTGTGTACGTACTTCTTTTCAGTCGTGCCACTCGTTCCTGGCGCAGGATACACCTTGTGCTCGACTTTCGCCTGGGACCAAGTGCAGCGGCAGTCCGAGCAAGCTTTCAAGGGGATGCAGCACCGAGTGGAAATGCTTGGCGCTACTGCAAATCTATGGGAGAGGACGCACTTGTTTGGCGACATCATGCTCTTGCTTGAGTTCGAGGCCATGACTCAATATTCCCAGGCATGGAGACCTCATCTAGAGGCTGCGATTATTCTGTTCAAACAAATACTTGCTTCACCGGAGATAAAGCAGATTGTCTGGCGGATAACCTTTGATCCGAGAGATATATCGGCCGATGAGGCAAACAAACTCAATACCTCGGGCATTCACTTGTTTTGTTCAACACAAGTGGCCCTACGCTTCTTTGCCTCTAAGGTAATTATGGCGGACATTGTATCAAGCAGTGCACTCACGCAGAGTCCGCGACTTTGCGACCACTACGAAAGATTAATGACCGCCCAGGGAGAAGCTAGTTTGAACTTGAAGGATGTGACCGGGTGTGAGAACTGGGTTTACCCGAGTATTGCGGAGATTGTTGCCCTTGATGTATGGAAGAAAGAGACGAAGACGAGCGGTACTTTCTCATTCATGACTTTGGTTCAAAGAGCAGGAAAAGTGATCGAGAAGCTTGATCATGGCCTAGCAAAGTTACAGGGGGATGAACGCCATGTCCAAGACGCACCTGGTCAGCGAGCTGAACTCTTCGCGGAATTCACTCTACTGCGTAACATGCGTCCTCCGCAGGCAGCCCACCACGCCATTACTCGAATATGGGCAAACGCTGCAAGACTCTACCTAATTGTCGTTCTCTCGGGGTGGCATCCAGAAATGAGCGAAGTTGTTGATCTCGTGTCCGCAAATCTGGAGTTGCTGGAACGCTTGACTACGCCAAGCTGGTTGATGACGGTTGCGTGGCCCTTCTGCGTGACAGGGTGTCTGGCGTCCGAAAGTCAAGAAACTGTAGTTGAACACGTCTTTGGTAGGACGAAGCCACTGAGTAACGTGGGTGGCTTGATCGAGGCTATGAGAATCGTCCGAGAAACGTGGAAACGACGAGGGTTGTTGAGGGATTGGGACTTGGCGGCTTGCTTTAGGAGTTTGGACGATATTCCGTTGTTGGTTTGAGTGAGCGAGGATGCTTTGGACTAGTGGGCAAAGTATCCTAAATTTAGCAAAGATATCCTGAGATTAGCAAAGATATCCTAAGTTTGGTAAATATATCCTAAATTTAGTGAAGATAACCTAAATTTCTACTAATGCCCTTAACTCTTTCTATCATTAAGGATCGAGGTCTTGAGTTTTCTTTCCTTCCTAGGGGTTCACATAAGGGTTGATAGAAGGATGAATGACTTACCAAACAGTAGCAAGTATAGCTTGGGATATTATTAGTGAGATAAGAAACAGATCCACAAACAATTTAACTGCCCAAAACCCGCTAGCTCAAGGCTATCAGTAGCAATCCTCATGTCCAGAATCCGTTCATCTTTCGCTGTGTTGGTTGTCTAGTTCAATGGAGTGGTTTGTAGGATTAAACTTAGATCTTGAATCTTCAGGTTTGCCTGTACAGGATTGTCAAGGTTAGCAAACAAAGTTGTGATAGACTGGAACAAGGTGCGATGGAAAGAAAGTCTCATATATCAGGCGATGTCGGTTCAATGGGTCCTCAAAGACGCAGTATTCCATGCGAGTAACCTCAGTTCGGCAAAATATTATGCATCATGTAGATTGGTGTGTAGGAGGGAGGAAGAAGGAAATACCTTACCTTTTGTAAATGGTCTTTTTGACAGTGCTTAACTGTTGATGACTAGTATTGTCAGATCTAAGCTACGAGACTGCTGTCAAAGTTTATATGGTATATTGTGTATCGTTGCGTGCCTCACTTCATCGTCTGCCGGGCTGATAGTCTCAAAATAGAAACGATATTTCAGTGCTCACGATGAATCATTCTGCATAGTGTGATGGATGTTACGTCAGGCCGAGACGAAAGGAGCTGGGCGTGAGAATGTCCCCTGCTCTCGATGCTGCAAAGTAGCGGCTCGGGTTTGATGAAATGCCCGTTGTATGGATGAGGGGCCTCACTTGAAGTCCGCCGTCACACAGACCGCCATGGAAGTAATCACTCGGGCTGGATGTTGCTGTTCTCCTTAAACCACCATTGATATTGAAAGATATGCACTAAGATGTGGACACGAGTGACGGAGTTGTAGGAAAGAACATCTTCAAACAAATCCTAAATCTACACATCTATATGTTTAGTGGAAGGTCTCTACGAGTCTACAGCATTACCTTCTGAATGGCATTCAATCTACTTTCACAATCCATTTGAAGGCTTGAACGCCTCTCTAACGTGTGCTGTTAAAATTAAGTTTCCTGACAGTGAACACTGCATCAATCAAGATGCACTCGATAATTACCACTGCATTTAGCACGGGATGTTCGGTATTAGACATACTTGATACAGGATGATACAGAATGACTCATGGTGATTCTCCCGATTTGGAAATTTTGACCTGGGGATGGTTCGTGCCGATTGGACAACGAGCAAATTCATTGTCAACGAGAACAAGCAAAGGTTGTGAAATTTAGAATATACATCTACACAGAAGACATACAAGCAGGGTATTCCACTATACTCTTTAAGATTCTCAAGGCTGCAATGTTCGGCAATGAGCATGTTTGCTTATATCCCCTCGATTGACCTTCGACGAGGCTCGTGGCATGGCCACCGGATCTGCGATAATTGGAGCGTTAAAGCTTCTTCCTGAATATCTGGTGTCACTTCTTCATCCAGGATCTCCAATTGTTCCGATAATCATTTTGCAAAAGCAGGTGAATGCTTAGATGGAGGGGCGTCGAAAGACATGCATCCCGAAACTGGATGTATACAGGCATTTCGGCAATGAAATCTCAATAAAGTACAACTGCCTTGCCCCCGGAATCCAATTTTCATTTATGGCCTTCAGTTAAAGTTACATGCTAAAAAGACCAGAGACGGACTTACTCTTGCTCTTAGGCTGCTGGTATTGTACGGCGATGTTGACTCCTCCAAGACCTCAATGCTCAAGCTTCATCCACAAAAGTATCGCATTCGCCCGCACCCGATTCCGAATATATTATCATCCTGAATCTTGTGGAACATCTAGCCTCTATATGCTGGGATATGCAAGTATGCTTAATTCATGCGATAGGTTGGCGAAACACGGTATCCCGCAGATCAATTGTGTTCGGCAAATGTCAACTGCCGATCGAGATGCTTGGCCAGCTGCCAATTCATTATCCAAATTCGGTAGAAGAAAATGCTGATCTCATTTCAGAATTAACATCATCAATTTGATATGACTTGATCTCATATTAATTATGTACATAGAAAGTTCCTCCTGGGGATGAATGTCCCCGGACCTAAAACCCCGGCGTACACGGTTCCGAGCCCGCATTATTATGTCCTGCTACCTCTGCAATCAACAGGTTTCCATTTTGATCCCGACCATTCCGCCGATCCATCCGAAAAAACATGATTAACTCCATCATGACCTTGGAATTCATTATGAATCTCTCCCCCAATCCCGGCCGACTTTTGTTCAAGATATATGATCGACTCTAACGCCCTTTGTGTTTGGGCACCGTCAAAACTTAAGTAGTTGAACTCGCGCCCGCGCTTGATCCTGAGTTCAGTCGCGGTAATGAAAGAACACAGCTGCTGGGCAAGAAAGCCAAGTCCGGAGATAGTTGCGCGTTCGGTGATTCGAGCAGAGCCGCTATTTGGTTCCTTGTATGCTCCGATAAAGAAAGCGAATATGTTTCTTTGTTTGATGATGGTGACTGTTGAGAGACCTCAGGCTCTGAGGGAGAGGTAGGTTCATTAACGAATGGCATTTTGGTAGACTTGTAAAACTGATCGGCGATGGTAGCCCACTTTGAGTGATTTGGGCGAATGTACCGCATTTATATCGTTTGTCCCGGGGCGTTGGGTGAAGCTCCGCAGTCCTTGACCCAGAAGGTGGACAATCTTGGACAGTGTAAAACCAGTAATTATGTGGGCAGTGCTTCTCCCCACCTCAACGTCGCAGCCGGACCATTCGGCAGTGCTACTGACCGCCCTACGTAACGAAATACAGGGTCCATGAGACATCCTGTTTTAAATCCCGTTGCGTGTCTCTCTCGTGTTCCTTTTCTTGCTGCTGATTTCTCTTCTCTTTCTGCTCTAATTTACCCCGTTAGATCTAGGCAATCATCCTTGGTGGTCCAATTAACATGGCGCAGCCCACTTGAGCTCAGACAAGACTCTAAGCGAGGCCTTGATTTACAGTGGGTTCCCCAGCCCCCAGGCCAGCTGATGCTCTGGGGTCGCTGTCACAGCATTTGGAGACCTGCACTGGATCATCGCCCAAGCGTCGCAGTTGTTGATTCATACCAACGGCCCTTCTTTATGTGTTTCCTGTTTACCAATCTCAACATAAGCCTCGAATCAGTTCGTGAAGTGAGGATAAACACTGTACGCAATAAAATTTGCATTAGCATGTGACTGATGGTTGCAACCCATAGCCTTTTGACACATGAAGCCCCCAAAGACCCTTCGAGAACGGTCCGCAACCCGTAGTAAAATGCAGGGTTCAATATGCGTCTCTGGCACGAGACAGCCTACACCACGTCATGCGCGTCAAGGACGCTTGTCTAGTATGAACCATCACTTTCTGGAAGTGGTTTTTAAGGGTTTCTCCGGTCCCCACGAATGGGCGTGATTATCAATACTGAGAATAAAAGACGTTTGATCATTATTTTTCTGCCAAGAATTTCACCTTCGAAACTTCCTCCTGGACTATAAACCAGACCAAAGCAACCGAGATGGAGACAGATAAGAACAAGCGCCTCTTGAATCGATATGGGATTCTCCCAAAGAGAGGCAACCTTCTCAACCACCAATTAGAGGTTCGTATGACCTATTTTGTCCTTAGTATATGCCAAGCTAACAGTTTTGGTGGCAGGGAAGAAAATATTTCGACTCGGGAGACTTTGCTCTTAACCAAGCTCATCGGTCATCTAACATTGGCAACGTCACAACAGGTCGCGAACATCCAATCCGTCAAGACATATCAGAGCCTTCTAGTTCCGTCCCGAGTTCAAGCAATATTGATGATAACGCAACTCAACAGTCATCAACAAGACGAAGAAGCCCGGAGGTAAAGGCTCGCGCTCAAACTCATCTTCATGAAGAGATGAAGAGCCCTCCCGAGATTGAAGGTAATGGGGCAGAAGAGAGAAACAGCGGGTAGGTTACTGTTGATATGTTATGTGTTTAGAAAACCTGACTCAATCAGTGAGTTCTGAGGTCTTCTCGTACAGATGGAAAATGGGATATTCATCCAGAGCCTATTGGAACCTACATCTCAATGGCTGTCTATGTAATTTTAGCTTAAACAGAGCTCTTTCAACTTCAACTTCAAACCTCGCTCTCCTCTCACGACTTGGTCTGCATTGACGTCGTCAAAACACCATCAGTAGAAGCGTAATTGGTTTAGTGGTAAAATTCTCCGTTGCCATTCGAGCAGCGTCGGGGAGCCCAGGGTTCGATTCCCTGATTACGCATTGATAGAGCTGAAGCTCAAGATGTCTTTTTGCGGTTGTATTCATCTATACTTTTGTGAGTGTTTTGCCATGTTCCAGCCGGGCCGTGAGGGCAGCGTTGAGGTTCAACAGAAGTTCAAGAGGGAGGTCAAGCCTTTGCTTGGTCACAGGGCAAGGCAAGTGCAGATAGATTGTTTCCATTTCTGGTAAGTCATACCACTACTACCACCGAGGATTCGCATATAGTTGAGATGGGAAGTAAGTTTGTTGGGACATTGTTGTCTGACAACTCATAATCAGAGTGCTGTGCTTGTTTATTTGTTTCTTTTCTTTCTATACTCACTGTTGTGAGATGTCCACTTTGCTCCACCAAAACTCAGATTGCTTCCGAGCCCAATCATCATCCGTAAACACAGCAGTCTTGCCGGCATCTCCTCCTATCAACTCCTCATTGCCTTCGCCAAATCTCAACACCTTGGGACACTTGGGGTCATATGCCTCCCATTTGGGTCGCTGAGGGTACTCTCCAGGTACAGCATTGGGATCACCTCTTGTGATGAAGCTGGTAACGTAATGGTTCAATGTCTTGGCAAGGTCTTTTTGTGTTTCGGAGACAGCGACAACCTTGGGATCACAGACTTCGTAGCGCATATTATCGGCATGCTGGGCACCGTTGTTGACCGTGCTAACAGCGGCCCAGTGGTAGAGGTAGACGGGCACTGATGGGGAGGCGAGCTCGGCTGTCTGGCGTGCGGGAGCGACATAAGCGTAGTGGGCATATGCAGCCTCGATCCGCTTGTACTGTGAACCCATATCTTTGCGTGTCTCCTTGTACTCGGAATCCTCAAACTTGACTGGATCTCGGTAGAGCTCCTCAATAGTGTCCAAGTCCTCAGAGGTAAGTAGCGGCAGCAACTCGGCCCAGAAGTGTCGGAACTGAGAAGACTCCGACATCTGCTTGTTCACATAAAGCGAACCTTCGTTTGTTGTAAAGCCAGTCATTATGGGCACCTTATGCCACTTGCCCGACTTCCATGTCTCAAGAGGTGGTCGCGCGATGACTTCACCGTCAATGACAGGTTGGAAAGCCCAGCGAAGGGAGGGGTTGTACTTGTCAAATGTGGCTGTTTGTGCATCTGTGATCACCTTCTCTTGTTGTTGGCGCAGATAAGGAAAGATCTCGTCCTCTGGGAGATCTTCGGGGACGCCAACCGCGCGGAGGAAGTCCTTGAACTGAGCTTCATGAATCGGCGCGTTGTAAGGTCTCACGGCCCGGGATGTAGGAGCTCCAGACTCAATAATGGCTTTGTGAAAGAGAGGGGCAACGCCCTCCTTGTAGTGCATGATATGATGACCGATCTGCTTGAAGTTAGTTGGCTGTATGCCCAAATTGTTGACGGAACTTACAGAATGAGCACCGGCGGACAGACCAAACAATGTGACATTACTGGGGTCACCACCAAAGGCTGCGATGTTTTCTTGCACCCATTCCATCATGAGAATCTGATCCTTTAATCCAAGGTTAAGAACACCCTCCTTGGCACTCAGACTTGAGGGCAAAAATCCCAAAGCTCCAATTCGGTATTGAAACGTCACAGCAACAAAGGCCTCAGGTGCATTCGCCACCATCGATGCCGTCTTGTGCATATGCGCCGAACCTCTATTGAAGGCACCTCCATGATTATAAAGGGCAACAGGCAACTTTTCATGTGTATCCGCTGACTTGCGAAAGATATTCGCTGTCAAACAGTCCTCACTCTGCTCAAGCGTGGGACCTACCAACAGTCCCTTACCAGGAGCTGCAGGGCCATATTCAGATGCATCGATAACTTTGTCGGGTGAAGCTGGGACCTTGACGGGGAGGCGGAAACGGAGATCGCCTGTTGGGGGTAGAGCATAGGGGACGCCCATCCAACCATCTACGGGTTGGGGTAGGCTGTCATTCAGTCTGACGCCGACAAGCTTGCCCTGGGGGAGGGAGATGGCTGGAGTGTCTGGAGAAATTTGGCTACCCATTTTGACTTAATTTGCTATTGTCACGAATGAGGAATCGTGAGAATACAATGGTTAAATACAGTCAAGACTCGACACTGACGAAACTCCATGTTGGAGTAGCGCCATCATTATGAGGGGCATCTTCTCGGCGTCCAAAAACCGCTCCGCTCTCCACGGCCCAGTTCCGACAACGGCTTCAACAGCAAAATCACCGGAGATAAGTGCCATCTGCGCCCTATCTTTCCAATCTGAGTAACAAAACACGCGAATCTCCCTTTTCAGATCGGGGAACTTTCCTGCCCCGCGATTTCGCCTGTTGAATATGGACCCGATCGTGGCCGGTGTTAGATCTGAGGACCGAGTATCGGAGCTTGATAGCGGCCAACTGGAACTAGGCCTAAACCCCGCAAACTTGGGTGCTTTTAGTGAGGTTGTCATTGGTGAGAATGCCGTTTGCGCTGTCTTGACTCAGGAACTGCTGCTTCGTTGGGATGGGATCTGCATGATAGGCTGATAGAGTTAATTCGCTTGGTTGATACGAGAATCATGTACCCCGGACCGTTGTCTATCGCTTGCTTGACTGAAGGGAAGGTTATATGGGTCTTTGATCTCCCATCATTGTGAGTCTTAAAGCTGTCACCGTGGAGCGCTTCTGAGGTTGATTCTAGGCTGCTGAGTGCTACTGGTCTAAATGTCTCCTAAGTTATCCTAAATTTACCTAAATCTTTTCATCGCTTAGGATATAGGCCCTAAAGCTCTTACTTTCCTAGCGATGTCACCAACAACAGGGCCATCGCCCGACGACAAGAAGCTCGCCGAAGAAGAGCAAATCGCCATGAAGAAGCTCGACTCAATCACTCCAGGCGAAGTCGTCGAGCTTGACGCTACAGAAACGTTTCTCCGTCAGCATAATTTCACAAACGAATACATCGGCGAACTGCTGACTGATACGGAGCTCAACAAGAAGCTCATCCGAAAGGTCGACATGATCCTTCTCCCCATGTTGATGGGCACATATATGCTTCAATACATCGATAAGAATGCATTGAGTTATGCAGCAGTTTTCGATTTGTTTACGGACACGGGAATCACATCAGATCAATATTCCTGGTTTGCGTAAGTGGCGTCCTCAAGCTCAGTCATGCACTCTCTGGTGTTGACCATATCATCCTTCAGGTCGGTGTTCTACTTTGCTTATATGGCTGCAGAGTACCCTTGGCTGTTTCTCGCGCAGAAAACGCGAATGGCCAAGGTAGTTAGTGGCTGTGTAATTGCATGGGGAAGTGTGTTGCTACTAACGGCTGCTGGAAATAACTTTGGTTCGTTGGCTACGTGCAGATTCTTTCTTGGAGTTTTTGAGGCTCCGATCACCACCTGTTTCATGATGATCGTTTCGATGTGGTACACGCGTGAGCAGCAGCCATTTAGAGCTGGTATCTTCTACTGCTGTAATGGCGTTGGAGCTATGGTACTTTCACTTTCCCTCCTGCTCTGACCATGCTGACCTTGATTAGCTTGGTGGCCTTCTTACCTACGGTATTGGCCAGATCAAGAACTTTCCCGTCTGGAAGGCTGTTTTCATGACCTGTGGAGGCATGACAGTCGTCTGGGGTTTTGTCCTACTCTTCTTCCTCCCCGACAGCATCATGTCAGCCCGCCACTTCACCCTTGAAGAACGAGCCCTACTCATCGGCCGTGGTCGTCTCGCTCGAACTGGTGTCTTGAACAAGACTATTAAGTGGAACCAAATCCGCGAAGCGTTCATCGACCCTCAAGTCTGGCTTCTTGTCTTGTTCATGCTCCTCAACGAGACCATCAACGGAGGTATCGCCAACTTCGGTAAGCTCATTATCAAGGGCGTTGTCAAGGACCCTCTTGAGACAGTCGCTCTTGGCATCCCAATGGGCGCATTCCAAGTCATCTACATTCTATCAGGCACCTTCCTGGCCTCGCGAATCAAGAATTGTCGCACCATCATCATGGCTGTCTATCTTATCCCCACCATGATTGGAGTCTGCCTGCTCTGGAAACTTGACCGTGAGCATCACAAGATCGGCGTGCTTTTTGGGTATTACATCATCGGTGCCTTTGTCTGCTCTCTGGTCCTTGCAATGCAAATGCCCGCTAGCAACCTCGGTGGCTACACCAAGCGTATCACTGCTTCAGCAATGGTGTTCATTGCATACTGTGTTGGTAACGTCATCGGTCCTCATGCTTTCTTGGGCTCTGAGGCTCCGTTGTATCCATCCGGATGCATCACGATTCTCAGCTGCTCAGTTGCGCAGATGGTCGTCGCAATTATGCTTCGAGTACTCTTGTCCAGGCGAAATGCACGACGAGATGCCGCCGCTGCGGCTGTTGGGACGAATAACGAGGATGCCTCTGAAGTTGATGGCGCTGACTTGACAGATTTCGAGGTAAGTTTCAGTTGAGACTCGCATTGTGACCACGAGACACTGACATTCTGCAGAACCCTCATTTCCGCTACGTGCTCTAAACCTGATATCTCGACCACGTAGGTATAAAGTCCCACTAAGATTAGTCTAAGATACACTAAATTTACCTAAAGATCACTAAGAATGATGTTCATTTGATTGTTTGCTTCTCTAGGAAGCGCCGCCAATATGCCTTCCGATGAACCGATCCTCAAGTTCACTCCCAACCCAAGTTATTTTCGTCCCTGTTGTTACAGTGTTATTACATGTTCCTCTCTTAAGACCTCGACCACTATCGTGATAATGGTCTGGGCCATGGAAATATAACCTCGCAAGTCGGAGCACCGACAAAGAAGCATAAACCAAGAACCCACTCCTTAGTATACAAACGCAATTGTCCGTTGTGCTCATCATATGACAGCCGAACCCCAAGTGACACGTGGTGGTCGAGATCGTTTGCAAGATACTCCTCATCTGGCTGGTCTTCTGACCAGAGCGACGTGAAGACATGTGTGAGATCATTCTCTTGTTGACTAAACAGCTCTTCAGACTCAATGAGACTTCGATTGCGAATGAATATCGCCCGGGCTGTTGTAGCCTCTCCAGATGGGTCGCATAGATAGCCCAGCGTTAAAGGTTGATCTGCGTCCATGGCTCTGACGACCTCCTTCGCCATAAGCCTTCGATACCGCAGGCTGAAAGACTCATCTTCATCTACAACAAAGGCATCTTCCTCAAGGAAATCCTTCATATCATCCACTATCTCTGCATCTTTACGTCCTTTCTTTGCCTTGACAAGTTCGACTAGCTGTCTTAGCCGGGTGCGCTCGTAATCTGATAGTTGCTGTTCGCCTTTCTGAACTGGCTGTGATAAGCGTGGCGATGACCGAGGCGCTCGAAGAGCATCGTCCAGCTTCCAGAGATGACCTCTTGTGACTATCCCAGTTTTGGTGAAGTTGACATCGACGAAGCGACAGCTCTTGTTGAAAGTCAACCTTCTCGCACCTTCCGGGGCTCTGAAATTGTCGAAGAAGAGATTGTTGATCTGTTCAACCATCGGCTCATGTTCTGATAAGGGCGGTTCATCATTCTTGAGTATCTCGCCATTTACGAGACGAAGTGCCAGTATCGCGAGGTCTAGGTTTACACCGCTGTCTTGGAGCCGCGTACTGTTGAGACGTGTCGCGTATTGGCAGCAGTTGGCGATGCGACAGTCACCCCAGTTATGCCGACACCTGAATTCGATTTGCCGCTGCTGCCCATTGAGCTCTGGGTACCCGATGACGACACATCGTCGCGTTCTCATACGCCACTATCATGCCCAAAGTGCTCGAATACCTTCAGCAGTCTCGGGGCCCTGGTTCATCATTGCCGACAGCAATTGTGTCCTGAAATGGGAAACAACAATGATTCCCTCGGAGCTAATGTTGGCAGTGGCGATCCCGAACAAGATGCGATCGATAAAGAGTACTGGGATGATCGCCTGCGATGCCCGTTTGAAGGCTGCCAAACATCTTTTATGTCTCCGCATCACTTACAAGGGCACATAGCGAGAGTACATTCCGACGAAAGGCCGTTCAAATGTGAAGTCGAGGGGTGCACAGCATCTTTCAAAAGCAAGCACGAATTAGTACATCACATGTATGTGCATACTGACGAAAGGCCATACAAATGCGAATTCGAAGGGTGCGACGCTGCTTTTAAACAACGATCGCAGAGGCAACAGCATATGGTAACGCATAAGAACGAACGTCCTCACAAATGCAATATCGGTACTTGCACAGCATCTTTCAAAAGGCAGGATTCAGTAGCACTGCACATAAAGACAGTACATTCCGACGAAAGGCCATATAAATGTGAATCCGAGGGGTGCGATGCTGCTTTCAAAGACAAAAGCTCACTAAAGAAGCATATGCTAACGCATAGCAACAAGCGTCCTTACAAATGCGAATTTGAAGATTGCAAAGCAGATTTCAAGTGTCAAGGTGATTTGACGAAGCACATGGCGATACATAATCGAAGCGAGTGGAAGTGTCGCCAATGTGGCTTTATAGCCGATAGCAACTGGATTCTTAGAAAACATCGAGCGGAGGAACATGGTGGTTGTAAGTAGAGTGATATTTAATTAGCATAGAGCCAGAAAGAAATGGTTCATGAATGAGACTCCATCCAAACAGTCCCATGGCTCTGTGACGCCTCGTTTTCGAACATCGGAGACAATTGTCCCTGACATGGAGCTCGAAGGTGACAGCAATATGGTGTACTTGCCAGCCGTCGCCAGTATGTGATCAATCATTTCGTCATCCTCACTCGTCACAAAGTGATGTCGGCGAAAGCCAAGGCAAAATTTAGTAGCGCTTTCTGAGAACCTAGCAGACTGGACACTCAACTCGCCAGGTACTACACCAAACATGGGTTTCTTGCCGCTGAGTATCGACCGTTTTGTGTCTTCGAAATCAGCGCTGTGATGAATTAGAAGCGTCATCTTGAGACCAGCTCTGTAGTTCTCCTGGAATGTCCACGCTCTCGTCCACCATTTATCGCGAGTGATTACGTATATCAGGCGTAGCATTTTATGCGCTTGACTATACTCTGCGCCTTTGGATAGCGCGAATCCGCCTTCGTGGTACTTGACAAGGGCACCTTTGAGTATAGAAGAGAGGGTCCTCATCTCATCCTCATCTTGGATCGGGCGGCCGAGTAGCGCGACAGGATGATCACTCAGCGAGTAAACACGGTCCATTGCATCAAGAGCGTGTCTCTTCTGTCGGCACTCAGTATGTGTGCATTTCTTCTGCGGGATACTATGCCGATCAATCCACAGAAGCGGCACGTCATGGCACTGCATGTACTTGGTGATTCGTTCAAGCACCGAATTTCGTACTGAGGAGCGCCAGGCTTCTTGCCCATTCCTTGTCTCGATTTTATGACCGTTCTCTCTAGAATTTTGCGTCTCATGCTCGGAAGCGTCCCAGGTGTACGAGAGCGCAACAAAATTGCTATCTATGAATCCGTTGACGGTTTTTCTAAACCAATAAGGCGTCTCAGACTTGTCATTCTCATCTTCAGCAAGCTTTCTCTTCTTGGATTGTCGTCGACCGAGACATTCGAGATTCTCGACGATCCATATCATCTTTTGCTGCGGGATTCTGCATTTTTGTATCTGGAGGAGTGACGAGATGATGCTGGGTTCGTCTTCTGGTTTGTGACTGCCCCGAAGGACACGTTTTGTGGCCATGCTTTGGGCCGCTGGAAGGACATTTCGGGTTTAGGGGATGCAGTCGGTTCGACAAGGATGAGATTTCTGGTGTCAAGGATGACGACGTCAGCACCACTAGCTCACGAGACGCGTCGTCGGCTGCCAATCACAGTCCTCTTTTGATGGATGTGGGTCAATGATCAGCCGTACCCTGCAGTAGATGAAATGACTTAGGGTATCTGAGGTTATTTCACGATGAACTAGACTGCTCTTTGACGAATTTATTCTCTCGTCCGGATACACAATCTTAAGTCTTTAGACGTCTAAGAGGGTGGCTTACACTATCGTACAACCTCTTATACTAATATCCTGCAGACTCGTAGCCAGGGGAAATTGAGTGGTACGCTGAGCTCCGATCAATCGTTTACTTGTAAAAGATATTTTGCAACATAGGCATTCTGCACGCGAGGTGTATGCAAAACCAATTCTTCATTCAAACCTCAAACATCTTCTACCCAAGTTCCCGGCATTGACATACGCTGCTTTTGCCTATGAAGCCCGATCTTCCTTTCCTTGCGCTTTTGGTTTCTGTCAAACCGTTTTTGTGCCACTTGCAATTCCCGATCCACCCATTCCGTCTCCTCAGCACTATAGTCGTTGTAGTAACGGAGAGGTAGCCAAAAAGGCCAACCTTTTCGATGTCTATCAGATCCGTCTGGAGCCCCCAAGGTCTGATGCTCTTTCCAAGCTTCATGCTGTACAATGTATGCTTGTGTCGAGCCTCCTGGGTACAATGTGAGTGGCGTCGCAAAGTGTTCATGTTCCGTCAACAGTTCCTTGACAGGGCATTCATCCTGGATTGAAAGGGCCCAGAATGGAAATTGTCTGCCTCTCGACTCTTTGATGAATAGAACGCGTCTATAGTTGGAGGAACCAACTTTCTTGTTATTCCAATATGGCGCATCTAGCCACGTCGCGAAACAGCACTCCGTCTCGACCATGAGATATTCCTTAATGCTGACACCAGCTTCCTCCACAATATCTATCCATCGATGCACATTTTCCAATATCTCGTCAGTGTCCCAGTGGTAAAACAGGATATCTTTCAAGGCACTGAAGTCGGTTTCAGATCGAAGCTGTTGATGGACGTTCAGCCCTCTAGAGACGCAGTCCGCAATAAGGCCTGCCCATCCTTCAATGTTCAGTGTTGAATCGTACTTGAACTGTTTCATGGCGTATCTCCAGACCGCAGTATTGAAAGCTACCATGTTACTAGAGAAATGAGGCTTGCACGCTTCTATGCATACACGAGCACTGTAGGGATCTACGATACCTCGGAGGACCATGTGAAATTCGGATGCTAAAATGGAGTCTCCGCGTATCTTGATGTATTGTAGGACGCATCTAGGACCATCTTCGCCGTTAAAAGCGTACAAATATCTTGCGCTGCCAATATGATTTCTATAATGTTAGCATATCCGTTCATATCTGTCTATAGCTTACCCATACCTGTTGGGTAGGTCAAATGGTTGCGCTGCGAGAAATTTGAGAATTGACTGGGATTTCGTCAAGGCCGCCAGCTGTCACAGTCGTATTAGAGCGATACATAAATAATGCTTTGCAACTTACGCCCAGAAGAGAAGTTTCATTATCAGGATCATATTCATCCCAGGCAATGACCGTTGCAGGTGTCAGAATACCTTGAGTAAAATATGTCTTGATTTGACCCAAGTTATCATCCATAAAAGCGCATTCAATTTTCTCACTAATCTGGCGCTGGCCTTGATGCAGGTAAATAACTCGTGGTATCTGTAGAGTGATACAGAATGGGGCCAGGCTACCACGCCGTAGTGATACTTTCACGTACAAATTCAGCAATGAAGAACCTATCGTGAAGATAGAGTCATCCTGAGTTGTTGATAAGCTTGTGTCGAATGAGACTTCTTCCTTGGTTGTTTTTCTTGTCCATTGTACAAATGCAGTTGTGTTCCAAGCTTGTCTTTATGTATCGACCACAGTTTCTGGGCTTCTTCGACGCGCGTGATGCTTGTAGGACTGCTCAAGGTTTCGGACACTAGGTCCTTTTGGTAGATCTCTATCGGTTGACGTAGCTGTGGTTTGCAAAAGGCCCCGGACAGCCTTGTGAGACGTCATACTCACAGCCCTGAAGGATTAGAAGAAAGTTTTCAGGTTGCAGGCTGGTGTACTGTACAGAATATTTGCCGTCATATGCAGCTGAAGCGAAGAAAGAGAACGGTCCAGTCCATTCGTCGCGAGACGAATCTGGTCTCTATAGCGCAGAAATAGAGCTCCAACAGTCTTCAAGGGATTTTGGGTATTCTTCTGCGTTCTTGAAATTGTATCAAGAATGCTATGGATATCGGAGACTTTAGATAGACACTGCTCAATAATACGACTCAACTTCTTGAGTAAATTGACTTCCAACGCGGTGAACCTTTGGATTTCATCTGAAAGAATGAATTCCAAGGAGCAACAAATGGTCTCAATATCATCAAGCTTGTCGGCGAGACTGTCGAGCTCTTTCGCTGCTGACTTGTAGGTTGCGATGTATTCCTTGACGGCCTTTGCTGTCTGCACTAGCTGCATTGCTAGTGACACAATTCCGAAGCTTAGAGAGGCAGGATCCATGGTGTGTAAGGAATGTTGATCATGAAGTCTGGAATATGAGGATACGACGCGAGTGTTTCGATGTTGGCGACGAGGGAAATCGGGCTGCGTAGAATGCCTTGGAGGGGCTGTGCAGAACATAGCGATCTCATTCGATGAATGTTTTCTCATCGCCAACTTGTCTTGAATTGTGATTCGTCTACTCTCGCAGCCTGCATAAGGAGGGGTACAGTTTATGGGCAAACCACCTGATCCCAGAGTCTCACCAAAACAGCAATCATTTGTTTTAATCTGAGAAGCAAGAGCTGACCATGCACAAATAATCCATAATCCAAAGTCCCTCTTATTCCACCCATGCACCTGGCATATTCTGCCATCCGTTCCTTTTACCATTGAGCTTTTGACGCCTACGGTACTCTTTTCGTTCAAACCGACGCTCCTGCAATTCGCATTCTCGATCAACCCAGTCTGCTAAGGGAGGCCTTTCTTCCGTACGACCATTCTCGGGGTTGAACCGATTGAGAGGAGGAATGACTGGCCAATATATCATTGAGAAGTGTGATGCGTCAAGATTTGTTCCACTGTTCCATTGTTTGTATACCTCTGTACGTTCAGACCAGTAGCCCCGCCGGACTTCCTTGTCCATGTATCGTATGAGAATTCAGTCAAGAGTTCGCGTATCGGGCACGAGCTATCAGCATATTCGGTCCAATATGGGACCATTCGTCCCTTGTGATGCCTCAAGTGAAGAGTTCGGCGCACAGCCGAATCTTCCAGTCCGCGAAAGCCCCAGGACTTAGCTTCCACCCAATTCTCAGAACAATATTTTATGGCCGCTTTCAGATACTTTCCTACGTCGACCTGAGCTACCTCCAGCATGTCGACCCAGCGGCAAACACGGTACCAAGCATCATCAGGGTCAAAGTAATACCATAGAATATACCATACGTTTGCTGTGAACTGGTGATACTCAGAGCTGGTAAGTAATCCTGGACTGCGCGACGCGATATCTGTAAATAAGGGCGCCCAGTGCTCCAACTGAGCATTTGACATCTGATGAAGGGAAAGTAGGCTAAAACCATAGCTCACCTCACTCAGAATGACATCATCGAAGCAGTCCCAGCCGTAAGGAAAATACTGTCGACAAGCTTCCACATATGCAGTTATGCGACGGGGTTCATAGGCCCAGAGTAGAATGCGGAACTCTGCTGGAGTCATTAACGCTTTGCGTAAATGTATGTACTCGAGAATGCAATTGAAGGCTTCATCTGATGCAGGGTATTGGTAAGGAAAGGAAAAACGAGCTGCATGATTTCTGCTGTCCCTAGCACCAAGAATTGTACTGAGATCATCTGTGCTGAATATACCTTGGCTCACTTAGATCCATTTGATCCTTTAAGAAGTTGAGAATCTTGCGCGATTGAAGCGACATTGCAAGCTAAAACAAAGTAAGTGCACCTGACCAAACAAGTCGGAAGAAAAGCTACGCCCAATAACGATGCTTCATCCTCGGGATCGTATTCGGTATACGTCACTACTGTGGCGGGCGTGAGGAGTCCTTGGCTGAAGAGACTCTGGGCCGCTTGTAAATCGTCGGAATCAAATACCTTTTGAACGCTTTCACCTACACCGGTGGCATCTTCAGAGAGCAGGAGCACCCTTGGGAACTGCAGCCGAACAGAAAGAGGGGCAAGAGACCCTCTAATTATTGATAATTGCATGTATGTGCTCAGCAATGATGATCCAAAGGTGAAAGTCGAGCTTTCGTGTGTATGGGCCCAAGGCTGGGTATTTGAAGCATTTGTGTCCTGGATTCTTGATTTCTGTGTCTTTTGAAGAAACGCCAAACTTGAGCATTGATGTCTCCATATCTTGGTGAGTTCTTTCGGCTTATCTTGAGAAGGCATAGAGCGGTTCGTTGAATAGAATTCTGGCATGACAGGAAAGTGACCTGTCTGAGGCAACGGCTGAATGACGGGGGTCGATATGCTCGTCACTTGAGAGCTTTTCGCAACCAAACACCTAAGCTGTTAGCCCTTACACATACACGCTCTTTACCACAACCTCTAACTTACAATGTCATTGCTGTAATAATATCACGGAGTGATGAGTGCGACCTTTCCAGACTACCGACGTAAGTAGCAATCTGAGGTCTGTATCGTAAGAACAAGCCGCCAATGTTTTTGAAGGGATTGCGGCTTGGCTCAAGCTTTGCAGAAATCTCCTCTATGACCTGGTTGACAGTTGATACTTTGTCGTAGCAGTCTTGAATAGAGCGCTTCAGCCTGTTGAGCAGGGGGGACAGTTGAGGTGTTGGATTCGAACTGCTAGCTTCTGATAGAACCGCCCCCAGACAATCGCAGATGGTCTCAATATTGTCAAGTTTGACACATAGTTCCTCTAGTTCCAGTGCGGCTGACTTGTAGGCGGCAACCAGTCCTTTGATGGTATTTACCATTGCTACTAGCTGCATAGACAGGGAAGTGATCTCAAATGCCAGTGAAATAGGCTCCATGGTGAGTGATGAGAGATGGTTAGGTTTGAGGGGAAATGAAAATTCTGTTGGGGGGTTATAGCAAGTCAGGTAGGACAAGTTTCAGATGGAGAAGACAGCAGTATGTGAGGTCGTGCAAGGTGTCCCAATTTGACGATGATTCATCCAGTGTCTACAGCTTTCCTCGAAACGAATTGACTGGATCTGTGTATCATCAGTAAGCGAAGGACTGCAGCAACCCTCGACCTATTGTTGGCAAGATCATATACCGAAGACATCAAGATGTAAGGTCATGATAGGACCGATGCAGGGCATATACGCTCAAAAAGTACATAGTCCCGATGATATTAATGACAATTGAATATATGAGAAAGGCTATCTAGGTTCTTTTCATAATGCCCTTCCAACCATGGCCTTTCCAGGTTCTTCAGGTAGACGACCCCATAATTCATCCGTACTTTGGTTGTGCCCTGGATAAGCAGACAAACTCTCTACGTCAACCTCTCTCAAAACATGTATGCTATCATTCGTCGGAACAGCTGGCATCGGATTGGTAGCCGCAATAGTTGTGTTGGTCCGAGAATCACCAGCGTGGATAAAGTCTCTGGTACTCGACGTAGTTCCTTTAGTATTCCCCTTGTGCATAGACGACAATGGCACAAGAGTACTCTGATTCTCGGTGTTTTTTGTCGGACGTGATCGAGTTCCGCTGCGATTGCGAACGAACTCAATGAGTTCGCTAAGAACAGCAAATTCCAGCTTGAGTTTGATCGAGTAGGTGACCAGCTTGATACCTTGCTCCCAGACATAAAGATCATGGAACTCTATAGCAAGAAGAGAGATGTCCATTAGGATGATGACGAAGTTGATCGTGAAAAGCTTGTATAGCATGCTTTTTGTGTTGCCGAATGCTGTCTTGAGGATCTCCATTGACTTCCAGATGTACAGACCAGAGATGATGAGTTCCTGCAGGTAGAATATGGACATGGAGATCTTTTCCATAATGTTGAAGACATTGTTAAAGCCCCGTCTGTTATCACTTGGGCTGTACTCTGATCCGAAGAGCAGTACAGTCATCGTCGAATGCTAGGCCGTGGTCAGTTGGGGACCATGGTGCTCAACAGTATGACTTACCCAAACGAGACCATTGATGATGATCATTATGAGAACAGCTCGAAGAATCTTGACATCGGTGACAATTAGGTGAAGTCGCGAGTACAAAACAACAGACTGGCCAGTAATGACGAGGACCCATCCAACAGTCTCAATGATCATGCCAACATAATCGTGTGTAAGGTCGAAGTAGACAATGAGCCATCCTAGGCAGTACGGGATGATTCCGAATGATGCAATTAGAATACTCCAAAAGTAAAGTCCCGATCGTCTTTTGAAGGTAAGAGAGATGAGGGTGAGTAGTTCGATCGCGTTGTAAAGTGATAAGGTCGAGGCAACCTTGGTTAAGTGTCAGTACATACCACTACCGAGAGGGGCATCCAAGTATAACTTACAACAACAAAGACATTTCTACCAATGTAGACTGTTTCATCGATCGTTGAGCAGTGAGCATCCCATTTATCGCGATGGGGTAACATCATTGTGGTCAGACGAAAGAAACCTGGCCAGTGGTGAATGTGAAATATATCGGTAAAAAAGCATGCTTACAACGAAAAAGGCAGCTTGGCACATAAATGGGCGTAGTATTCCATGCTCATCTGGGCATTTTCAAGGCGTCAAAGCGTCATAACAGATAATGCCAGGGGCCCAAGGCCGAGAAACTTGATACACCAAAGAACGGTCTCGATCGGCACACGCTATAGCTTAGTTGTAGTAGGATTGCCTTAGTATGACGCCAAGTATGTGTTATAGGTCATTTACGATATGCCGATGAAAGCCAAAGAATATCGTGGCTTGTAGAGAGCGCTTAAGACCCAATGAGTAACGCCATAGCATTCCAAGCATGCCGTGCGCCCGCTATTAATCGGAGGAGCTGATTTAGAGCTGATCTCGAACTTCGATCGAAAGACAACCATGCATCCTCTGATAGATTCTGAGGCTACTCACAAGCTTATGTCTAGTAGGCGTCTGGTAGTTAGATCTAGACCCCTCACCTGTTGGGTCAGACGATGGTCTTGATATTGTCTCGTTTGAGACTCAATGGCTTCAATGATCTCATAGCAGCACTCCCTCACGCCAAGAGTTACCGGCCTCATCCCACAAGCAAGAGCGGAATACGACAAAGATGATCAATTCCTGTCATCGAACGTGTGTAACCTGAGCCAAAGGATTTTGCCAAGCTTGGTGCCATGGATGCGAGACATCCCGATAATCTAAGACAAAAGCAGCTCGCTAGTCTGGTCAATTCAGGAATCGGTGGCTTGCAGTTAAGCTTCTGTTTATGGTTGTCATGGACGTTTTCGACCTGTACCTGCATTAAACCTAAGTAGGCTACCCGTGGTCCAGAACTGTCATTTTGTGTCTCGGCTTTGATAGGCCTGAAGGTTCGGTACAGCAGATATCCCGCGCTCTCTTGAAAAGCAGTCAAATTGTAGCATGACCCAGCAGAACCGATCAAGGCATTTCGAAAGTAGTGCCCGTCGATCAAGAACTAAATTGTCAAACTTTACAAAATGGCCTGGGTACAACATCTGAACCAGCACCATAACAATAACCTTGTATCACGCACTGATCTGGCCGTCCCCCCCGCTCAACATTCGTTCCAATACCAATTCTGACCCTGGTCCTGGCATAATTTCTTGAACTTATTGATGTTCTCCCCCTCTGTGTCACAAAACCACTCCGCCCAATGATTGCAGAAGCAATACTCATTTCCTAGACGGCTGCAAATTTCCGTAGTCATTGCAGTCTCTTCAGCAGTGGACTTTTCGGGGTTTTTGCAACGGTAAGTGTTGTCATTGCACGAGGCAGATACCACGGGGACAAGTAGAACAAAAACCGAGAGGAATTGCTTAGCTATGGGCGGATAGCAGCATTTCATTGACTTTAATGAGAGAAATCTTCTTGGTGATGAAGACAAAAAGCGATGATGGATAACTGTGTTTACTATAATGCTCTGGTGTGATTATTGTGATATTTATACATGATAGTCTTTGGTTCTTCTGCTGTATCAGAGCAAGTCCGTGCTAACCTCCCAGGGGTTGCGACAGTGGTCACTGTCTCTCTATAACACCAGGATATTAGGCGAGCCGTAGAACAGGGAGATCAGCATACTTTCGTTTGCGCGACGTCAGCTGCCAATCCACTACTGAATGACTGATTCTGGATCTTAATTTAAAAGCCTGGTATATGACTTGGGCTGAGACAAGAAATGCCTTTCGGTTCTTGAAACCTTTCTATTATCACGTCTCAGCCGCCGCCTGTGGCCTCATGTAACACTGCAGCTGGGAACCCATAAAAATATCTTATTGCAAGTTGGTACTAGGGTCATGCCGACCAAGAGCTACTGCGTCTGTTCTAGTATATAGCGAATTCTCGTGCGGCAGGGTTCGTTTGGAGAAATTCTCCCTGCATGATTCCATCTATGTATGCATCTCCTGCAAAAGTGAAACCTCCCTCATGACGCGAACGAAGCACAATAGGCGAATGAATGCCGAAAAGAAGTGTTACCGTATCTCCGGCCTCCACAAATTCCTGGCCCAAACCTAGCATCCCCTTCTGTGTCTTGAACAGGACTCTCCCTCGACATGGGAAAAAGGCAAAGTTTCGCATTCGGTCGATCGCATAGGAAAGCCTTTCAGCCACAGTCCAGTTTGGTCGCTTTCTTAGTGGCGATGCCAATGTGTCTAGGTAAGCACTCTGAGATGCGGTAAGTTTTTCGCTACTTATGTCTTCCTGTCGCATCACAGAACGAATGAGTGAACGAACTTCGCGATGAGTATCCCCTGAACCTCCAGTGAACCAAGGTTGAAGAGTCCTCCACACATAATCTTCACCAGGTCCCGAGGTTTCCGGTAGCTGCACAAAGTCGATGATTGATGATATCCAGCGTATCTTTTCTTTTTTCCTTCCTTCCTGGAGACATTTACGGTGGAGGTCCTCACGGTATCGCCATACCTCTGTTATCGAATCCACCAAACACCCGTATCTGCGAAGGATACCGGACTGATTATCGCCATCAATAAACACTGGGGCCGGTCTATCAATGTTCCCAGTTGCATGATACTTTCGACATCGATGGTTTATGGGCCACGTCTGGCCACTTTCGGGTCCGACTTTGCGCCAGTCAATTACCCAGGACGGTATGTCACCCTGGTGTCCTTCGCTCGCTATACATAGATCTATGTCAAGTTCGTCGGTATCACATTCGTACATGGCCCTTGTTGCCGCCGTGAATACTTCTTTCAGTGACAGACGGTAGTCTGCTTGGATACCCAATTTGTCATTGTTAGTTATGACTCCCAGGAGGGCGAAAATAAGATCTCTGGGATCAGTTGCTGTATATAGTTGCGGGAGATGTTGTGAAAAGTCAAAATAAAGTAGTCGTGACAGTGGTATCTCTTGTCCTTGTTGATGCAAACGCCGCGTCAACAGAGGTAATTTCATTGAAATCTTTGTACACACATAAATTAAATCTGTTGATGCACCCACAGGTATGCATGGGTGCAAGCGACTCCACAGTTCAAGTGACCTGATTGTCTGCTCGATGAACCCCAGCGACTGTGATTTGCCTCCACACAGGACAATAACATTCTTCGCCAAGGCCACTTCTTGATTGATCCAGATTCTTTTCCAATATTCCTGGTTCATCATGGCATGTAGCCCTCGGGACAACTCATTATCACCCGACTCTTGAGCTTTAAGGCAAGGCTCTTGTAAGAGACCGACAAAATAGGCCGCCAATTCAGATTGAGCACCAATTGGTTCAGTGTACTTGGGGTTCAAACGAGGTTTGTTTTGTTGATAGTCAAAGAGCTCCTTGAAGAAGCAAACGAGATAAGAATTACTTCTCTTATCGAGTTCAATCATAGCGGCTTTCGATCCGATGCGAGCACAGAAGTCCATGGCGACATCGGTATCGGGTGTGCCTTCGCCCAGCCATGAGTACACTTGAGAAGCGCTGCTGAAGATTGACCTCATCGATCCGACTTGATAGCTCTTCTCATCAAGATTCTTCTGTTGGATGCATAAGCTATCAATCCAGAGCCATCCGATGACGCCGTTACTGCGAAGTTGCATCAAAGCCTGGTAGAGATTTCTGCGTATACGAAATAACACTCTATTGACAAGAATGTACTCCTGATCAGATGCATCGCCCCAAACATATGAGAGTGCTGAGTAGGTTCCATCTTCGATATAGCCGTGGCGGAGCTCGAGAGAGAGGCGGGCGTCATTGGGTGAAGGCGGAAGCACACGGACAAGCCTGATCTGCGAGTTATCGCGTCGTAAATGTTTATATATGACCATGATGTAGATGGTTGTATAGTATCAAAAGGGAACAAGGTGTGTGATAGGGTTCAGAGGTTGAAAGAGGTTTCAGACCCAAGGCACAAAGGTAAAGAATACTGGTTGCGGGATAAGGTCAATGACCAGGTTCTGGGACATTCTGTTGTATGTGCATATTCGATAATGCTGATGTCGGCTCTAGTAATATTCCATTTGAGCCTCTCCTTATTAGAGCACGAAGTCCCCTCGTCTACAAGCTGTATGCATAGGGATGCAGGGAGAAGTGACGTATACCAAATGGCTGAGAGTTTTCAATACCCGACCAACTTGCAAGGCTACAATGATTAAGGTGACACAAGAGAACTTCCGGCGCTTAGCTAATATGTTAAAATTAGTCCTAGGTCATCTTGCCTCCCCTACTGTAGGCAGACCGGCCGAGTGCAACCTCACGCTGAAACCAGGTACTTGGCAACAGGAATCAACTGTTCACAAGGAATATCTGTCGCTGCATTATCCAACTAATCATCTAGAGGAGTCGACCATCCGTTGGCAGCGTCGTGGTCTTCGACTGATGTGGTACCGCGTAACGTCTTGTACCGTTTCATCTGCTGTGACTGCTCTGACTCCTCGTTCTTCAAAATTCTCGCGATTCGCTCACCGATTTCCTGTCCTTCAAAGTACGCGCCCTGCAAGTACCCGAAGAACTCCGCTGAGTTAGCCTCGCCCGCAAACCACAATCGATCCACGTTCGCACGGAGGTTCTGGTGTTTCTCCAGCGTCATACCAACGGGCCAGTTACTGTAGGACCCGTACGACCACCTGTTTCTCATTTTAGCGAACATCGCAGCGCGGGGTACGGCATGACTCACTCTTCCATACTCCAGCGGGGATACATAAATGCAGTGGGCTCGGGAACGTGCTTATCGGGGAACATGGAGCGTAGCACCTCCATGATTTCCTTCTTGGTCTTCTCGTCTGACTGTTGCTCAACTTCGTAAGCCTGCTGTTGCACAACTGTGCCAAACAGGATATTCGATCCTGGAAGGAATCCTGGTGTGCTGAGAGACTGAAACAATGGGTAGTAGCCGCGTTGCTCTGGGTCGGCGTAAAGGAAGTACTGTGTGTCCTCGGGCCAAAACGTCTCGTTGAACTGCATGAATATTTTCGTGTAAGTACCCATCTGGAAGAGCTGGATGGCTTCTCTCTTCCAGCGCGGAAGCGTAGGCTTAAAGTTAACGGCGTCATTCTGGAGGACACCGACGGAGAATGTGCAAATGGCGTAATCTGCTTCGACGCACCCGTTGTTGGTATCGATCTTGACTCCCTTGGTCGTGTACTCAACCTTTTTGACTGTAGTCTTGAGACGAAGTCGTGGGTCATTCTTCTTGAGGAACTCGTTCGCTTCTCCAACGAGCCAAGCATTGTAGCCCCGCTGATCGATGACAAGATTGGTCTCGTCACTGAAATGCTTGAAGGTAGCGTTGTTTCCAGCAACACCATACACGAAGCCACTTTCTTCTGGAGTATACGCCGTCTCAAAATCCCAGCCCCACCAGTCAGCAGCAGCCATCTTCATATCCCTCTTTGGTTTCCAGCCAGCCAAGCTGAGGCCAGCGCGAGTTGATGTATCTTGAAGGTTCTCGGTGAAGAGATAACCAGCGTCCTGTGAAGCGATCTCAAACTTCTCGTCAAAGAGGTCGATCAGATCAGTATAATCGGAGGCTCCAGTCTCATCGTAGGTGATGATGGCACTATCGTTAGAATACGTATTCTTCACTTTGTGCTTTTGGGCTATACGCCAAATCGGATTGATCTCGCCCGAAGGATTCTGAAGACCTTCGATCCAGTTTGCACCGAGCTCGACAGTAAAGGGCGTACCGTCGGAGGACTTTCCAAAAGTGGTATGTTTCATGCGGCCTCCTACGTAGTCATTGTGCTCAAGGATGATGAAGTCGTGGATGGACGCATTGTGCAAGGTTTGAGCAGCAGTGATACCAGCTACACCAGCACCTAGAATTGCAACCTTGGCTTTGGTGCAGGTTTCTTTGCGTGGTATTGATGCTGCTTCGCCTGAGCCCAGGAGAAGGCCAAGGGATATGGAGAGGAGTTGGGATGTTAAGTGTCGCATCCTGATAGTTAGGATAACTCGATATGATTAAGGAAGATGGGAAGGATAAGAGGCTATAGAAGGATAGCATTCTTGATTCGAGGACGTCGGTGAACTACTTATGCTTCTCGACATTGTACGAGATAATTCTCTTGTTGATCCTAGCATCTATCGTCTAGCAGCTATCAATTGGACCATCTTCATCTCCTTCCATTCTCGTCATAACTGTGTCCCATGTCCTTGTTGGAGACTTTATCGTCGTCTGATAGAGTGAAGCTACACTATCTTATCAGAGTGCCCATTTTCCTTCCCTTTGTGGCATATACATTGCAATTCTTGGTCTTGGTGCGAATTACCCCGACATTTCGTAGATCACGCTTACCGAGTCGGGCGAATAGATTGCAGCTATCCACATCCCTATCCCCGGTTAGTCCAAGCTCTGAACAGGCCTGTCACGATAGTGGCTGCAGGGAAACAACGCTGATCGAGGGAATTTCCCCGGCTGTCAAACCCGTTCCAGCAGGACGATGGAGACAGGCTCGACTACGGCATTGAGCTGTGACGAATGAAGGCATCGCATTGTTTCCCCGCATTTTGACTTCATGGCGTCGTGTGGTGGACTTATCCAGATCCTTGACAAGTGCCGGCGTTAGTGGTACCTCGGTGCAGATAAGAGCAGGATAGATGATGAGGGTAACATCCGAGACAGCCGGACAGTTGCAATCAGAAGCCAAGAATTGCATGTATGAGCACCCAAAACACACAGTTAGATCTAATTGGGCGGAGCGGTGTTGCATGGTCCCATCCCCTAGACGGTCCAAAGGGCACATTTAGGTATCCACTCCAGTTTTCCACTCTTTCTATCTTCCTTATTCGACAGAACGGTATCGGAATATCACTTGAATACGCAAATGTGCCCTTCGGACCGTCTAGGGGATAGAAAGTCTGCATAGTCAATAGGGAGGCGTCCATGGTTCTCAATATGCTTGTTGTGCTTCTTAGACAAACGCACCAATAGCTCTTCCAAAGCTTTGACGTGGTGTTCCCACTTTTGATACATGAAGAGGCAATCTAGGTGGTAGTCCCTATAGACTACTTCCAAGACATGTATTGAACTTGCAAATATTCTTGGATGCTTTGACAGCAACATGTGTCCAGCAGCCTATCAAACGTAAAGGAACTTGCCATATGCACGGGCCACAACGACATTCAACTGTGCTAGTGGCCCGTGCGTCGGCGAGTGTCAGTCCCTACCTGTAACTATGGACTGACTTTATGTCACGGGAACCAACAATAACAAATGGGCTTCTTCTGAATCTTTGAAGATTAAAATCTTAACATAAATACCGCGAATGCTACCTCTAACAGTCTTCATCGATGCTGCATGTTCCTCGACTCCTCCGATCAAGACATATCCATCTGTCAAGTTGCCTCCCTACCGCCTCCTTGTACATCGAATATTCCCCTCAGTGCTGGAAATGGAGATGTTTTGCAAATCGCTGTGCAAGATCATCGCAGTTGGTGTTGTTGGTCATCTGCGTCGGGCGAGTGTGGGCGGGCTGCTGAGTCGGATGCATCTGATATCCAACCTGAGTCGGGAGTTCCATAGCAGGCGTCTCGACCAGGTGCCCTTGAGGAGCGGCAGCCAGAGCGGTCGCACCAGGAAGAACAGGAGGCATTCCAGACTCGCATTGGAAATGCAATTGTTTCCCTTCTGCTGTAGCCTTTGCCAATTTCTTTTCAAGGTATTGGACTTGTTGTAAAAACTTGCTGACGAGTATATGACCTAGTCTTCCACGGTCGAAGTGAAGACCGCAGGCCTTGGCGACGGCCTTGATGCCGGCTTTACCACGCTTATTGTGGATAATGAAGGCTATGTCCGCTTGGGTTGACTGGCACAGGAAAAGACGAAAGCGAGTTCCTGTGTTGAGTTTGTCGTTGTGGAACTGAGCGTCCTTGCCGCAGATCAAGTTGGGGTAGTGGCGGCACATAGTCAGAAAGATGTTATGCTGCGATGGTATAGATAGATCAATTTACGATTTCAAGGTTGGATTTATTTTGGATTGAAGATGAGGTTTAGGAAGGTTTATATACTTTTAGGAAATCAGATGTTTGTCACATCCTCAAAGGCTTGATGTTTGTGTTTGTTGAGCATCACAAACAAAATTGAAAGGCCGGCAAACTTGATATTCACCTCTTGAAACTTCAAATAAGCAAACTACTGAAGACAAATAAATGGGATCTGCATCCTTACGCTCTTTGTTGAGCATGTTCTCATTCATCGCGATGCAATGTTTTGGCAAAGAAATCGTCACATTTGGACTGACAGTTAATCACAGTTGGCACCCACTCACCACTCTCTCCGAGTTTTATCTTGTCCTCCTTCATGTTAGATTTCGCATCGTATTAGTCTCTTCTGTACAGATATCTCTTATGCGCATCGCTCTTGTAAGCATCGCTCCTGTGAGCACATCATACAACACAGTAGCCCTAATGGGAATAGTCACAAGACATTGTCTTAAACTACCGCCCTCTTATGAGCGCTGGGATGATTTCGTGATATCAGAAGGTTCACTCTCATGAGTGTTTCGCCCTCAAGGGCTCCTTTCTTAGGACTTTGGCCTCTTACGAGTTATTTTTATCGCTCTTCTCTCTCACGAGCCTCACTCTGATGAGTCCCTCTAATGAGCCTCTATCTAACGAGCCCCACTCTAAGAGCCCTCCGTAACTATTCCAGGGGGTTTATACTCTAAAGAGCCTTTTCTCTCTCACGAGGCCACCTCTCCGATGAGTAATACTCTTTAATGAGAAATTCTATGTCTGCTGCCTATAATGTTAAATTTTAGGCTGCAAACACAAGCCAATCCGTTCTTAGATTGCTTATAGATTTGAACTTCATGAGCTTCCCATCCTCAAGCTCTTTGTTTGATGTGTTTGTCACTGGATCCTCGATATTGTTGAAACTTTTCCAGATATACATGTGTCATTCAATTGTCACACACAGACAATCTAAATGCTAGATGTAGCTATTTGGGCCAAACGTTGATGTGAAAACAAATAGCCAATTCTCTTATAATATATTAATAACACTTGTTGGGTATTTACGCCTTGCAATCGTGATTCACTTCTTGTCTATTTCTTTGTGAATTCACTGTAATCATATCCGCAAACATGGCACGTGCTCTTGTGCGATAAACATTGCTACCAACGACCAATCATGTTTGGGTTTCGCGTTGCGGCAGCATTCTTTGTTCTTTCAGACATTCACCTCCTCATCTCTTCCTTCCAACCAGTTCCATCATCAGCTGGCGTTGGTGACTTGTCAACGACCTTATCAATCACCGGTCAAAGACAGATGGCACGGTCTCAGCCTCACCTAAAGCTCAAGGCTCGGGGCCGCCCTCGATATCGCGCCTGGCAATCCCGAGAGGCCTTTCTTTTGCGACACCATCGCCTTCACCACAGACCTCCTCATTCACCGCGGGGGCATATACCAGGCAACAACAACACCCAGGATGACCAGAGTGAATTGAACCATGGTGCAGATGGGTCCACCCATGACTGCTTTCAGAACGAAACTCGAAACATCGCGGCTGAAGTAGATTCCCAGACAAGTCATGCTCCCACTTCTTTCAGGTCCTACGTTTCAAGCATTCGAAATCTATACTATTGATCATCTCGTCCCTTATCTTTGGCTGTGCCTAAGCGCCGGCGGCTGAGTGAGAATGACCTTAACCAAAGTCAGCAGCGACCCCCAACGAAGCGTCGTCAAGTATCCGAGGGAGAAAAGTCAAAGGAGCTGCTAGGCCAGCAATTTCCTCCCATCACTTAAGCAACGCCTAGGGCAGCTCAGATACGTCTCCCACGAGAGCCACAGAGGCATGTCACAAGAGACGACCGGTTCGACGACTCCATTCAATCGCTAAGACATCGCCCGGGACCCATATCTCCACTGGATGATTCACCGGTTGAGAACGAATTCGACCAGGGATTCATGCGAGATGACCCAACGGTCGAGGATCTTGCAGCTAGGGAAGATATAGAGTCTGAGGATAAAGTAGTAGACTCCTTAGTCTTATGTGATGATCAAAAGCCTCACAATAATGACTGCATTACTTCTCTTCACCTAAACACTCACATATCCATCTCCTCAGTCTTATTCAACTGTTTCCTTGCTATTCTTAACATTTATATTTTAACCTACCTGTACCGCTAAATCTTCCCCTATAAGCCATTCTACGCTGTAGACTTTTATTAGAAAGCTATTAATATTGCCATAATGGAGATTACTGTTTGCTGCGTGGTGCTCTTTGGAGAAGCAGCGCTTGAGCCAATGCGGTGCAAGGGCCAGCCTGGGCTTTTACCTGATCCTGAGGCTGCAATCGATGCAGGCTCTACGGGCATGTCTGACTATAAGCCCATCTCTATCTACAAGCCATGGGAGACGTCATTGAACGGGACTTATGTGCCTGAATATCATTTCCTTATGGATCTTAATAGTGTTCTTGAATTAGCCCTGAATGACCTCCAGGAAATAGCGAATCATGGTCCTCCACAATTTAAGTTCACTTGAGGGACTAGTACCCATCATTGATAAGGTGCCTATCAATATGAACTGGCTCACGCTCCCCAAGAGCTTCTCCACGACTTGGGGATATATAAAACAAAGAGCTAGAAAACTCAATAATTATCTCGCTGAAGACGAGGATTTGGCATTTCGGATGAAGCATTACCCGATTGACGATGGACCACAAGGAGATGGTGACTCCGCTACATCCTCTGGGAAGAATGTTCAGTATCCACCACTACCAGCTGATCAAACGCATACCCATGATCCCGCTGACGAAGCAATGGCAACACATGCCAGGGAGAGATTCCAACCTCGATATACCTTTGAAAGCCCAGCAGGGAAGATGAGTTCTATTCTCTTTATAGGCAGAAAGAGTACATTCACCAGGCTCTTGTAGCTTTGCACATAGGTGACTATTAGCGAAGATGTCAGTTCATTCACAGAATTCCTCAAAGAACCCCTCAGCCAAACAATCATGTATACATCCTTGTGAAAGGCCATCACATCACACTACAGCTCTTTCTTCTTCTTGAACTGCGGTGCTCCCCAAAATCCTTTGCAAATCCCCTCCAGTGCTACGAGCCGTTTGTCTCCTCTCTTGTTCTTGATCTTGGAAAGAAACTGGAGCGTGTAGATCTTAGCGCTAGTGGGGTTTGTCATAATCTTGCCAACTTGATCGAGATGATTTGCTCGCTCACTGACGCGTCCCCATCCCCTCAATCTGTTACGTCGCTCTACCCACTTTTCCATGATGATCTCTTGCGCTTCGTGGTGGGAAGAGTCTCCCTCCGTCAGCCAGGTATTGTCAACAAAGGGCTTCTTGGAAGAGTCCAGGTCGAGAATGTCGAAGAAGGTTTCGGGTTCGTGGATCGGGTCGGCGTTCCAAATGCGATAGTGGACCTGGCAGATTGCTTTGACTTCTGTGGTGACAAAAGGGTGGAGGAAGCCTCTCTTTGTGAGGTAGGGGCTGAAGTAGTCGCCAGAGGCGAGACTGTATACGGCCAGAGCGGTCAGGGAAATGGCGGAGACGGCGAGAAGGACTAGCCGGACGGGGGGCATCTCGCCCAGTGCTTGAATAGCAGACGCGACGATTGCGGGAGCGGCCATGTTGCGTATAGCTATCCAGAAGAAGCTGGTTTGTGAGCAAGATGATGTTTGTGGAGTACTGCGCCAGAACTGACTGAGCCTTGCTTCAAGAAGGGCAAGATGCAAGCTATGAGTGACTGTTTGGGCAATCCAGCCTTTGAGATGGTTGAGGATTGTTGTAGTGAAATAAGCAAGCAAGCAATCCAATGAGCGAGCAAGCAGAGTATGTGTCCTTCTGAGCCACGTCACCAGCCGTTGCTGCAGGCAACTGTGTAACACGCACAAAGAGTACTGCGCAAACAGTAAAACAGGCCTTTACCATATCAGGTTAAGAGCTTGGGCGTTGTGTAATAGGAGCTTGAAGGTGATTATCCTTGCCCTGAAAGAATGCAAGAGCGGTCGTGATCTTTGTCATTTTCCGTAGAATGTATGAGAAAGGCTACGGAATGAGTCTTTGATGTTCTTCTATGTTTATTTCAAGAAAATGGAATACTTGCATGAAAGGAACGGTGATAAGCTGTCATCTTTGAAGCGTGATGTATAAATACAGCTATCTACACTTGCTACTTTCTTCTCCCTCCAACATCATCACCATCACCTTACTTTGAATCATGTCTCGATTCCCAGACAACATGAGCGACTTGACGTTGCCAGCAACGACGTACACAGGGATGCTTCAAGACAATCCTATGTTCAAGGAAGCATGTCGAAGGAAAATCGAAGAGACAAGAGACGAGTATCGTAAGACACCTTTTATACCTTGTCATTCTTAGGCTAAATATCGCGGCTTTAGAACAATGGCGACTCCAGCAGACTGTAATTCCGCAGCCAGCTCCACCAATTTCATACACGACGGCCTTTTTGCCGGAAATTCGGCCACCACCAGGATCCACGCCCTACACGATGGCATACTTACCAGACACCACGCCAGCACCAGCACCCGCGGCGCCATACACTGTGACATATGTCCCTGCACCAGCTGAGGCACCAAGAGTCGCTGCACCAGGCCCTGTACCTCAAAACCACCAATATATCCAAGGACATACAGCTCCGCATCGCACTCCAGAGCAATTTCACGCGGAGCAACAGTATCTTGAAAGTGCGCTACAATGGAAAAACGCACTAGACAATTTAAACAGTGCTGAAATCCAAATGCGGGCCGCAGAGGCCCGAATGGCGGCGCTCGGGGTCGTCCCCGATGCAGATGCACTGTTGCACCAGATGTCGTCCACAACAACATGAGGGGTACAGGTCTATAATGCACAAATGACTGATCACGGATAAATATAGTGGAGATATTTTGATTTTTAACTTGTTTGGGTATTGGGATGTTTGCTTGATAGATATGGTGTTCAATGACATTGGTTTTTTCCTACATCCGAATGTGGGTCGGAAGCTGTCACGCATTCCCTGCCTATTAAGTTGGTAGATCTCGACCTTTCGTTTTCGCTCTGACACGCCATGGAAATATCTCGATCGACCATGCTTGAATGGGCCATCCTCTGTTAGTCTAATTAAGTGGCTGTGTTCCTGTTGGATACTCCCCCAGTCAAATCTCCACCATGATCCTCTTACTTCCACTCCAGCTCGGATATATCGCAAACCGGTCGAACTTGATGCGACAGCCATCGGAATATATTTGTTTCATCTCAAACTCTTACCTTAATGTACAATGACGTTCTGCCACTATAAAAGGCTCGTAGAATCACGCCTATTGGCTTCCGATGACACCTTCGAAGCCCTCAACATCCATCATCACTCTGAATCCATTTCACCCAATCTGGCAAAATGGCTCCCCTCCACATAGGTGCACTTGTCTACGACTATCAAGCTATAGATGTCTTGGGCCCAACCGACCTCCTCCACTCTGCCACCAAGCCATTCATCCAGGCTTTATCTGGCTATCTGAAGATCGAGCAAGACACCATCTCTCGCGCCCCAGAGTTTGTCTTTCATCACATCGGCATCACTCGCGAAACCTTTGTTCTTCAAACAAGTAATATTCCGATCGTCCCGACTACGACCGTTGATGAATGCCCCGAACTTGACTACCTTCTCTTGGGCGGTCCAGACCCCACCAACTTCGAGCTTCATCCCAAGTACGCTGAGTTCATCCAAAAGCACGTCGCAGCTGGAAAGCTTCTCTTCACCACTTGCACTGGAGCCAGTGTCGCGGCAGCAGCGGGCGTTCTTGATGGCAAGAATGCGACGGTCAACCACGGTGCTATCCAGCCTCTCAGACTGAAATTTCCGAATGTCAAGTGGACTGATGAGAAGAAATGGATTGTTGATGGAAACATTTGGACTGCGGGCGGTGCGGTCGCTGGAATGGACATGTTTGCGCATTGGATCAAGGAGAATTTTGGAATGGATATCATGGTCTTGGCTGCATCGATGTTGGACTATGAGCCGAGGGATGTTGATGGTATTTTGAACGTCATTCCCAAGAGGTATGATGCAAATGGCAAGCAGTTGCAAACTCATGTCTTCAAATAGAAGATGATACGAGCACCTGCCGAGTCCATCCTCAACGGTATTTGTTGAGATACCCAGACAGGGTTCCGCTACAAGATCTATCGGAGACCGGCACAGCAGGCCTGCTAGTTCTCTTGCTATGTCTTCAGTAGGGTTAGTCTACATCATCTAAGGAATAATTGAGACTGTGAATCCTGTCTATTGCATATTAAGTCATCTCAAGACTGGGTATATAACATATCTAAACCAAGCACCATCGCATCGATCATTATTTTCTTGCATCCGACTCCTCGACCGTAAACTCAACTTCCTTTGTG
This sequence comes from Fusarium xylarioides, assembly GCA_013183765.1. Lineage (NCBI taxonomy): Eukaryota > Fungi > Ascomycota > Sordariomycetes > Hypocreales > Nectriaceae > Fusarium > Fusarium xylarioides. The sequence goes on from SRZU01000077.1 coordinate 190,883, forward strand.
ATCCCAAGCATCGACGGTATGATCTCGTCCGAACTAGCCTCTCCACCTCCTCCGTGAATGTAGACATTCCGATCATTCACACTTCCAAGCCCCGTCGTTGATCTGATAGACCTTCCATTACTCCTCTTCCAGTTTGATCCATTTCCGTCGGCGAGCATGATACTTCCAGGTTCTGGACCGCCTTTGTACTTTGAGCTGACGTTGTTGGATGAGAGGAGCGAGCCGAAAATAGGTTTGAGCTTTTGGCGCATCCATCCCCATGTACTGGGAAGGTTAGCTGTCACGACGGCAACGAAGGACTCTCGTACAGCCCAAGACGCTCCCTCTTCTGGGCCCGTCTTGGGATTCTGGGGATGTCAGTACTCCTCATCATAACCTCTGTGGTGGTGGAAAGTCGCATACCTTGAGGATGAGGATACATCGTAGTAAGCCAGCAACCATCACAAATACGGCGCCAGAGAAGAGTACAAGCAATCCATACTTCTTCACTTTGGGAATTCGAGCTCCCCAAAGCATAGGAATGGGGATCGCGAGCAAGTAAATATCAGTTAGAATGTTGAGGCTGACGATGATGAAGATGTAGAGCTTGGACAGCGCGGGGTGGCAGAAGTCTACAGGACATTAGTATCTTGCCTCTCTCAAGTCCAATTGTATCTCGACGTACTGCCTGGGTCGGGGTAGATTTGCCAAAAGCGGTTGAATGGTTGACAACTAAAAAGAATACAGCATACGATAGCGATGTATGTCGAAGCGATGAAGCCGAAGCCGATGTAGATTCGAGTTTTGTACCCTGTAAGTCCAGCCTGGAGTCTTTAGCCCTGTCGTTCTTTTTTATGGCTTGTGTAGCTTACCGTGAGTCGGAAGTAGAAAGCGCATAGCGCACTCTTGATTACCCAGAGAACGGTTGCGTAGGTAATCCAACCAGCGATCTGGATCTTGGATCCCCCAACCCTGGCAAACTTAGTCACCCATGTCTCTTCCAGGGTCACGCAACCTACCTCCATCCGTATTCTTCACTGTCCGGCGACAGAGCCTTGCGCTCATCATCCGTCATTCCACTATTAGTCAAGCCAAGAAACTTTGCACCAACAGTATACGCAAGCGCCGTCTCGATCGTATACAGAATAATCGCCACCAGCATGAGGTAATCGTCGGCCTCAAAGTTCCTCACGCCAACCTGTCGTATCCTCGCAAAAGTTCGCAGCCCAATGACCGAAATGCCAATAGAGAGCAGTGTAAACGCCTCGGCGGCGAAGGAGGTAGCACCGCCCATGGCTGTAGAAACAAAAAGCGATACGAAAACAAACGCCTGCATAGGGGTCACGACCCCAGGGGAGGGGAAGCCTTTAAAGCCAAGTTAATGCCTGGAAAGCACGTAGCCACTTGCATGGATCAAGTCCGCTCCTTCAAGGGTTCATCGCCAATCACAACTCTATCTTGCAGCATTGTTCCGGTGATAAGAGGCCCAGACACAGAGATGGGATGTCATGGCAATTAGAAGCGGATGAGGCTTGCAGTAGTATTCTGCGCTAGAAGACGATCGACATCCGCCAAGGAGCTGATGAAGAAATGGGCCTCTCAGCTGCCGACTCGAGTCATTTCTTCACTGAAGATCACTTTAAAAGTCTTTGTCAAACTTGATAATCAGGATGATCATCTGATGTCAGAACGTGGCAGTGAGTCGTGCGTTTCAAATAACGTCTGGAGTTTCTTTTGCTGACAAGAGGAATGTTCATCGGTTGACGATGTTGTACCGTTGTCTCGGGAAGAGGGTCCAAGACCAATCAGCGACGATCAGTGTCAGCTCTATTGAATCGACTCAGCATCGACAGAGTCAGAAAGAAAGGGTTCATGAATGACTTACCTTGTTGAGACAATGTAACCGGATTTACCAAACTCAAAAGCCTCTCCTTTCTTTATTCATAATCTCCGGATTTGCAAAGACCCGCGCCCATCTCAGGGGCTACCGACTCCCCGGATATCTTCATTGCTGCTCCCCGTACCCACTTTCCGAAGTTACAAGGTTTGATCGGAATCAGCGGAAATGGTTCTGCGCCGCAGTTTGCTCAGGAGAAGTGTTTTTCATGTGAATTAATGATGTCTTAGAATGCATGAGTCGTGAATGGACACGTCAAAGGTCCATTTGTTGAGTCTGATTGCAAAGGTTCTTGATAACAGTCAATGCGGCAGATCGACCGCAATTGAAACGCGTTCCGCTATCGTGCCCCGTGCAACAGACTACGGTGATGGCTACGCTGGAAAAAAGATGGTGATTGCAGATCACGAAACTTTGAATTTGCAACGTTGGACTTAACAAGTTGCTTTATTGTAATTATTTCCATCGAGCACGGTAAATTACAGCCTTATGGGGCGAACGTTTGCTCCTATTGAGATGGCGGGAGGCCATTAACTCGTGGAACCCAAACACCTGATCGGAGGCCCAAACTGGTGTAGGGTGGCTGTCTCGCATTGGAACCAAGACACGTCTAACAAGATCACTTCATTCTTCTCCGACTTCGTATTTGCATCTCGTTCCCGGAATAAATACAAGGGGACTTTAAATAGAGTTTACGAGGGAATTAAAGGCTGATCAGGACATCAGCCTGGACAATCTTAAGATCGCACGGCACATTTATTTTCGAATGCTATCTGTTGTCGTGGCAGGTAGCCAGGGCACTGGCGGATCTTGAATAGGGTGTTAAAATAAACTCAGCAAAAGGTATCCTAAGCTTATGCTAGGTTACCCTAGTCTTTTTGTCATTTAGTATCAAGGTCCTAAATGTAGATCCTTTCCTCCACTAGCCATTGTGTTTTTCAGTGAGCCAGACGCGCCCCACTTTAACCTTCTATTGCTCCATCGCCAGAGGACCACAGACTCATGAGCATTTTCTCTTTGCGGCTTTCATCTGGAGGCCAGTCTCTTCCTTTGTCATCCCCGCGGTCTGCTCAGTTTGCGATCCAAGAATCACCCCATTCGCAACTCGTGCGCACATGCCCTCGCCTTTCCTTCATGAGTCTACATTCCTCAACAGCACCAAATTCGAGTGTAGCCCCAAGGCTATATTCGCTGATACAGGAATTCGTATCCAACCCTGGGAAGGGGCATGTGCGAAAGAGTTTTCAAAGCTCGCGATCAAGATTTATCGTCTCCTCGGTGAGTATGTCAATCTTTGGCTCGGCGATATAAACCCCAAGTACTGGACGTTTGGTACTCTTGAGAATTTATACAATCTTCCTGTTAACGCCACTCGCCATATCTATGATCCGAATCAGCGGAAAGACAAGTTTGGCGACATCAAGATTTACTAGGTAGCGTGCGCTTTTGCAAATGCCTGGCATGGCATGAAGCCTACGCTTTATCCAAGGCGTCTTTGAGACGCACACTTATTCTTCTCCATTTCTCACAAAAGCCTCACGGACGAGACTACAGTCAATGAGAGCGACGGATCAGAGACCGAGCCATCTATTCTTACAACTGAAAGACCCCAAACAAATCCCGTGATCCGCAAACATCCTGCAAACGAGTCTCTTCTTGAGCCTTCCTCCAAGCAGCCGTGCCGACAGGAGATTGCTGTTTCAGCGACGACAGGCGATAACACTGAGCCAATTCCGCTGTCTGGACAGGTTTGCAATACTGACTTCTACAGTTCCTCTCAACTGATTGCGACCTGATTTCCGAACTCGTACAATATCAAGATGGGGCAAAGGACAGCTTCCTGAAGATGCTACGTAAGCTTCCCATCATCGCTTCAACAGCCATACGGCAGCCTCTTTACTCATTCGCTTCACGGTATCCTCTCTAGTCGCTCGCCTCACGGCATCCTATCTGGCCATTCACCTCACAGCACCCTCATAGCATCCTTCTCTATAACGTGGTAGCCCTCCTGGGACTGCTTCTAAGCAGAAGAGGCGCTAGAAGAATATCAAATAGGGAATTAAGCAGCTCTATCTTGCAAAAGCATTCATGCTAGGCTCTGATGGCTGTGCTGGAAGCACTACTTGTAACATTAAGCAAATTGTTCTGTAGGCTAAAGACTCCCAGGAGAGGGGGCTTTTGGTCAAGCTCCTAAAGAAAATGCATGGCTGTTATGCGCTTCTACAGCCGCTTATGTTCCCCCTTGGTTTATATCCTTCTCCTCCGCCTAAGTGTTACTCTGATGGCTGTGCTAGAAGCACTACTTCTAATATTAAGTAAATTATTCTGCAGGCTGAAGACCACCAGAGGAATCAGCTTTTAGTCAAGCTGCTTGAGGAAATGCATGGTACCTATACCATCTTGGACGATTTCCTGTTCAACATGCATTCGCCAGTCACATTGATGCACAGTAATCAAACCTAGCAGGAGCAAGAGAGAGAGGCAGCCACACCACGATAACCGAGGGATCAACGTCATGAGTTCCTCTCTTAGCCAGGGATACGATGCATCGCAGTCTCGCAGGGCAAGAGATCGAGCCCCAGGCAATTAACTATACCTTTAAGACAACTGGCGGCACCAGGGATACGATGTGTCGCAGGGCAAATGGACTGAGCCTAGAATTTTGACTCCTTATCTGCCTTTTGGCTACTAGTTGTGACCAGCAGTGGGGTTATAATGCTTAAGCCTAAGCCTAAATCATCTCTTATCTCCTGCGCAGTGATTTCCTATCTTCTTATCACACCTCTCTTTCATTTGCTTATAATCTTTACTGATAACCGCGGACAGGATAGCTGACTTGAATTTACAGCACTTCCACCTAAACTGGCATATAGCTATACCTAATAACTATATGAATATATTATACCTATTGCTAATATACATATATTAGATAAGATAGATTTCCCTCTCTTAATATAAAGAAGACTATTAATAGATAACCTGTTATTAGTAACTAGTAAAAGAGTATTAAAGAGGGATTTATATTCTGTAATCCTTAGTATATTTAGAACTAGCTGTAGGTTTTTAGAATTCTATTAGCTGCTGCTGTATTAGGTGCCTACTATAGTAGCTACATATAACTACCTTCTTATTATAATAAGTAGCAAAGGCAAATGCTTCTTCTCTTTCTCTCTCTTTTTCTTTACCCTTCCTATTCTTTATTATTCTTTATAAGCTTCTGCTTAAGATTTAGTAGAGGGACTATATTCTTAGAGTTTCTACTCTTACTTTTACTTTTCTATTATTAACTTCTTTATTTAGTACTTTAATAAGTCTTATTACATCTTGTTGCTATTCTTCTAATATGGCATTATCTGCTTCTATTGTGTTAGCCCCTGTTAGATAAAGTGTTCTTATATCTGGAAATGTAAGCTTTAGCTATTAATTAATACTTAAAGCTTATAATGCCTTAGTAAGATATATTAAGCTAATATACTAAAAAATCCTATTTAACTTTAACTTTTAGAAGATAATATATATATAGCCTTAAGAAAAATAAGTCTTTTAATTAAAATTAAATTAATATACTTTTATAATAATTTAATTAATAATTTAATTAATAATTATTAAGATATAAAAAGCTATTTTAAATTTATTCTTTTATTATTAAAGTAAAAGAAATTTTTATAAAAAACTATAAAAACTATAAAACTATAAAAATAGTACTTTTAAGTAAAAAAATTACTTTTTATTTACTTATTAATAGTTTTTAAAGGAATTATAAGAATTATTAAGCTTTTATAATATTATAGCCTTTAAAATATAAATTTCTTTAAATAATTATTAAAAATATATTTAATAAAGTTAATAAGTATTTTACTTCTTTTAAAATATTAAATAGTAAAAGAGATAATCTTATTAAATTTAAATTTTATAGCCTTAACCTAGTAATAACTAATAAATAGGACCCAGGTATTCTAATAATAGCTATAAAAGTATTAACTATAAAGTCTCTAGCTAGACTAAAATCTTAATAAACTTAATTAATAAGGTTACCTTTAGGCTGCAGTATTTTAAGTAATTCTAATTATAATAAATATATTACCTAACTAGTTAATGTAAAGGCTTGAATAAAATAGCCTATAAATTCACTGTAAGTAACCGGATAGATAATAGTAATAGAAGAGGTAGAGGTAGGAGAATTAGGTGGATAAAAGGTTGAAACTGCTGAATGGTAAGGCATAGGGTAGGATTTATAGGATAAAAGTAAATTCGCTAAGAAGAGCGATTTTTTCCAAATTTAATGATATATATTATGTAATAGAAAAGTTGATGAGTTGCTAAGGAAAAAGGAGTTCCCTGAGTGGGAAAACCTGGGTCTTATATAGACCTCTAAAAGAGCGGGCATTGTGATTCCCAGAGCGGGGTAGCCTCAATGATGATAAAGAGACTATCACAAAAACCGCCAAAATTCGGAGAAAAATAAGATATACTTTTTACCCAATTTGGAAGGCGCTAGGCTTTAGTATGCTTATAAAGCTTAAATAGGAAAACAGGGTTTTTCGTGGTGTGTTACAGTCCGCAGGGGTTACAAATGTCATTTTCCGCATTTTGGCTTGTACCCCACCCCACCGCGGAATAGGTCAAAATGGCCTTATTGGCTCGTTTGAGGCTAGGTACCTATACTTAGTTTAACCTTTTTTTCCCACCTAAAACCAAGATTTTGATAGAATCGGTACTTCGCAGCCAACTTCCTCAACGAAATGACGTAAATTATGATGCAGCCGATTGAGGTCATCGCCACCACAACAAAGGCAGCTTTTTTCAACACAACACCACAACTACCTCAATTTTACAGCTTTTGATGCCGCGTTTTCGCCAAAATGACCGATTTTGAGATCCACGAAGATAACAGACC